>MJUU01021511.1:85214-116568 GCA_002080025.1 Modiolus philippinarum
ACAGGCCAAGTATAATTTTGGGTTCAGAAGTACACAGGGATCTAGAGTTATGCCTCTTTTAACTTTGAAATTTTGTGAAACGTGGCGGGGTATCATGTAATGCACCATTACTATTTTTTATTTGTGTTTGGATTTCTTTTCGACCTGTTATCGTGCCTGTCTTAGATTTTTTTAAATTTTATTTGAATAAGGTTTTGAGGTTTTCCTGAATGGCACCCGGTGGATGTCTTTGGTACAGGTTTTGTCCTCCTATTTCGATATTTTATGGTAATGAGTACTTATTTTTTCTACTACTTTTGGATTATTGCTTTCCAGGTAGTTCCATTATCACATGAAAATGATCGGAAGGGTTGATTCCTGTATGGGTGACCAGTTCCACCTGTGTGCTAATTATCCAATCGAGGTGAATAAGTACAGTGGATTCCTCTTAATTGCAAAGTCTATTTGTCAGAGGAAATTTTGCAATTAACAGGAATTTGCAATTAACAGGAATTTGTAATTAACAGGAAAGCTTCCTCTGCAAAAAGTATGAAAGATATGACAACCCTCTGTCTTTACATGAAATTATGTTGAAAACTTGTACAACATATTTACTAAATAACTTCTTGCAGTAGTAATATTACTACATTACAAATCTAGAAACTGAGACATATAAAAGGTTTAATGGCTTCTCCTACATTATTAGGAGAAGCCCCCTCTATTGTTTATATTGTTTATATATATAAGATTTGTTAACTTTATTTTTTAAGTTCGCAAACACTAATTAGTGGACAGACAATGTATTTTTTCTTTGATCAATAAGTTCATGATTAATCTTTTCTAAATGCATAATTGACCTATAGACTAAATGGCTGACAGTTTAATTTTCCATCATTTGTATAATCTTGGAACACTATGATTGAAACATTAAAACTTTAATTAAAATTCAAAGAAAAATAACCATTTGAAAACTTCTTTTAATTAAAACAACAATGAAATCAGGTATGCATGAAGGATAGAATTGTTATATAATGAGAAAGTTTTAATTCTTATTGCCAATATTTGCAAATAAATGCAACTTTTACACATTCGTGCTAAAATTTTCTTTGCAATTAACAGGATTTTGCTATAAACTGCTTTGCAATTATCAGGTCTTTTTAACATTGATTAAATGGGAAATGGATTGGTGTTTGAACTTATTTTGCAATAAACAGGATTTTGCAATTAACAGGTTTGCAATTAAGTGGAATCGACTGTACCTTTGCTTATTCGAGAACTGGTTCAATAAACACGAATAGAAAGTACAATTGATATATCTGAGTTATTCCGTTATACTTGAAAATAATCATAAGGTGTAATTCGTATGTATATCGAGTCCATTGCTATAAATAGACAATACACATGACACAGGTAACAAATATTATTTTCTCCTTTGACAAATAACTACGCGACAGGAGCATTGAAGTAGTTCTTGATAGAGACAGGGGCGTAAATACTGTGCATATTTATAGTGTATGTGTATATTTTTATCGATTTCATACAGCAACACCGTCACTATTCGACGTACAAAAGCGGATTTTGAAAGAAATTTACGAACTATATTTGATCGGAAACATGCAGCTCTTTAGATACGTTAATTTTCGGAGGATTTTAAGAACTCTGCGCCTTCGGCTTACTAGTTAAAAGGCAGTTTTACCCGTTCGCTATGATTGTTTGTTAATATACAGACAAAATATTACCAAAACAAGATGCTACTTCAAATAATTTTGATTGCAAATATGAAATTAACATGACCATTGAACATGTTGAAAGTTTGAAATAAATAGGTTTTGTACAGAATTTACAGAAATTTACGTTCATTTAAAGTAAGCTAAATGCAGCATGCAGTTTATGCAGCTGAATGAAAATGCGGATTTTGATTCTTCTTAAGTCATGAAAGAATGCAATTATTTATTTATTTCTAGTGAAAATGCACAAAATCTTGTGATACGTGAATAAACATGAGTATGAACGAAGAAAAGACAAAAACAAAAAATGTATATTATAATTGCACTCAATATCAAAAGATGCAAGCTATTGTGTATTCCAGTATTGGTTTAACTAATACTGGAATACACAAATTCTGAGTTGACATTACTGAATTGTAATCACCCTTTTTTATCAGACCACAGAAGTTATTATTCAGACTAGATGTACGTATCCTTGTAGGAGTTTATGATCCATGGTGTAATATCTCTACAGGCCGATTTTCATTCAACAAGCGATTAATTTCTTTCAAATAAAATTTTACTATCGAGAGAAGAAATCATGATTTTGCGAAAATTTTATCACGTTATGCATAATTATATGAATAACTGGGTCATAAAATCACAGTTTTAGGGTGCAATGATATAACACAGTCCTTGGCTATAGATCATTTTTACTGTCATGGCATTTCACATCTAAAATCATTTTGATCTTTCATTTGTTAACCATTTAAAGCATGAACGAAATTGATTCCGTTATCTGCGACTAAAAGATATCTGTTTTGGTCCAAAGTATTCATTTTGTTAATAAAGTAACTATTACGTCAAAAGACACTTTTGTTAGTATGACAATAACATTTGAGCTAGTATTTTATCCATTTATCCATTTGCTTTGATATTTAATTGACAATGACCTATGCATGGACATATTTTTCTATCTTTCTATCATGACATGTAATGCACGTTAAGCAACCCAATGTCCTACTCATGACTGAATTCATATGAACATGTATTTGGTTACCCCAAAACCGGTTTAACCCTATCGATAGCTTTTGCTAGTGACCATACTAAGTCCGGCGTTCCCTAGTTCCTATCGGTATGTACGTTTGTCTTTTTGTCTTTGCTATGTGCTACACTTTTACTAATTTACCGGTGACGTTCCTCTAGCTCCATCCTACGGGACGTACATACCCAAACTGGTACGAATCGCACGCGTTTGTTCGACCCTTGACGATTTTAATGAGCATAACCTTACTCTCACATCCAAATTTTAACAACAAGATTACAGATTTTATAAATTATTGGATGTTTTTAAGAATTTTTACAGAAGATATAAACATTTTATATCTAAATATGACGTGACTCGCAAACAGCTTAGTACAAAGGGCATTACTCATCCTCGATTTAATGGAAGTTGGTAATGCCAGAAACTGATAAAAAAAATCAAGAAAAATTTGGACATAACTATTGACGTCATAGTGTATATCGACGGAATGTTCTACACGAATTCGTTAAATAGATTCAGGGGTCCACTGACCTGAAGATTTTACACGTATACTGGCCTCTCACTGATACTGCTGATGTCTACCGAGATACAAGACGACTGTTTACCAAACTCTTCGGGAAGCCTTGAGTTTGAGTTTTCTTCCGTAGTGCGACAGTGTTTTACCAGCAGACTAAGTTTCTTGAGCTAACCGACAGTTTAGTGGCGAGCACTCTTTGACTCATCTTTCTAAATTACGTTTTGTCATATATTTTCTCTGTTTCGAGATAGTGGTCATAGAGTTAGTAGTCTACCTGTATTGGCTTATTCGTTTGTATTGTATACTATAGGGAACCGAGATAAAAAAAGGTGAGGTTTGGGTATCCATAAATCGGTCCGGCTATCCCGAGTTATTATCGTGATTCATGTTTGTCTCTGGCATGCTGTGTGTTTTATTTTCTAGTGAAGTTCCCTTGTGGAATTTGTGGCATGCAATTGTAATATTCGAAAATTGTATGTATTTACTATTATCTTCAGTTTGTAATTTACTAGTGCAGTTCTCTTGTTAGCCGTGGCTTGTAATTGTTAATTTCGGGCATTGTAGGTGTTTCTGTTAGTCTTTATAATGTACAGGTTATTATACATAGTGTGGCATATTCAATATGTGTTTGCATATAGCCATGCTACACTTTATTGTGTTCTTCAACAGTAATTTGGTATTTATTTACTATTCCAGCTTGCAAAAGTTGCAATTTTATATCTCAATACTTATGTATTCCTATATGACTATGATGTGTCACATACGTGACAATTATCCTGTTAATCTATTATAATAGCGTTTATAATTATCACGTCACGAGACTCACGACAGATGTGACACATGATGCTCACGCTTCCGGGGCACTCGATTCCACTCCTGTTTTTGATCAGGACTGTACCGTCAGTATTTATTTCAATACAGACAAATTCCATTTACAGAAAGACGCATCGATGGATCTTCAACTTGTTCAACTATTCATTGTCTACAGGACGAACTAAAGTTTTTGTCTGCAGTCAAAGACAGGCATCAAGCATACTTTGTGATTATCCATGACATAAATCACATGTGGATACTTAAAAAATTGGAAGATTTATTAGAAAGTCTAAAATCCATTTAATTTTACTGAAAAACATATGCCTTTTCCGCACTTCCTCACGATAAATTAAAATCGCGAACTAAAAGTACAACAATGTATCATTTACAAGGTCATTGTTGATTCAAAGAAATTTGTTGTACTTAGTATATGGTTTTAAATCCATAATGTTGTTTATGAACCATTGAGTATTCTTGTTAAATGCCTGACCCAAGTCAGAACTGTTGCAGTTTTTTGGGTAGTTTTGCACATAATTTGTGTTTTTGCACCTTGATTTCGAATCCTGACAATACTGTTTGGTAACTTTGTTATTACCCTCATTTAGTACTGAAATTTATACTAAAATTTACGACAAATAGTACTCGGATTCAAGATTAATTTTTGTACGTAGTACTGGGTTGATTATTTTTTTTTATCTGTCTGCGACCTTTCAGTAGTAATTGCTGTTGAGTTACAACCGGACACTACTGAAATGGAAGGAGAGGGTTTTCATGCCATAAAACCGCTTAAACAACAATTTATTTTGAAAGGCCTGTAACAAGTGAGGACCAACGCGGTCAAATTTTTTTCGGTGGTTTCCACCGGATTTGTCTTCTTGTCTCGTGATCTTTGGCTCTTGACAACTCTGTTCGGTAATTTTGTAATTACGCCCATTTCCCCTACTTTAAGAGTGTCTGTTTCACAGCCGATTCGTCACACTAGCTATTGCCAATTATTTTGACTTTTTCATTCGGTATAGTTATCTCGGTGACAGCTATATCAGAGCTAAGAAATTTCATTTTAAACGATTATTATAAGAGTTCTTAAATATATCAGTCCCTTGCAGAAAATGTTGAAGTTGCAATCAAACTGTAATTTATGATATCTCTGAAAAAAAGTTTCTTTTCATTGTTTAGGACCTTTTCCTACCAAATTGCTATTAAATTGCTTACTAACACCAATGCAATGGGGGCGGGGTGACATGCCTTAAAACCGGCTAAACCTCCCTCCCATTTCAATTGAAATGCCTGTTCCATGTCAGGTTTATTACAATTTTTAAATTATTGGAGGGTTTTTGTCTGTTTTGTCTTTTTACCCTTTATATTTCGGCTCCTGAGAAATTTGTTTAGTGGTTTTGTTATTATTCTTATTGCCTTTTGTTGCACTTGTTTTTGATGGATATTGTTTGATCCCTGTTGTCGGTGGGGTGTCGGTGGGGTGTTCTTGTTTATATGGCGAATATGTAGAATTTCAGTATATATATCTATTTTTCGTTTACATGCTGTTAAAACATGCTGTTAAAACCATCATGTACAGCATTGTTGTATAAAGTGAATTCAAGTTTCTTAACATTTTGATTGGTTTAGTTTTTGAATATAAATACGGATGTTGCATATTTTATGTTTCACAGTGTTTCAGGATAGGCCTTGTGCAAAAATTCTTGCTGGCAGCTAAAACCTTTTTACTAATTTGACAGAATAACAAGTCTATTGAAATTGATCCTTAACTGATTTTGGCTTTCCATTTAGATCATATAAATTATTTGTTCTCTATATCAGTTTTTAAACTTTCTTGAGTTTATGATCTTCCAAATGTTTAGATTGTATCTACACTGAAGAAATGGCCATGTGCAGAAATTGAGTTTACAGTAACTTCGGTATTTAGCTATTTACAATAGCTATTGGTGAATTTCAATAAACCTATTTTTCTGTCAATTTTGAAAAAAAAAGGTTTTGACTGCTAGCCTGAATTTTGGTAAAAAGTCTCCCTTGAAATACTGTAGTAAGTGTCTAACTCCCCAATATTTATCATAACTGTAAATGTCTGTAACAAAAAATATTATTCTGCAGCATAGCATACCGAATGTTTTTTCTAATATGTTTGTTTGGTGCCGATCAAAATTCAACTGCCACTGAAAAACAAATTTGTATTGTTTTTAAGTGAATACTCTACCAATTGATTTACTCATGATGTATTTTTATAGGAGTTCTGTTGTTGTAAATAATAATGATAATAATTATGATAAAAGTAATAAATAATAATAATAATGATGATATAATTAAACATATAAAGATATTAGGGTGTAAATCAAGTTCATTGCATCCATACTTCTTTCCACAGCCAACATTACCATCTATCACTTCTTGTAAAATAGAATTCCTTACAATATATAGTTAAGTAACTTTTATATATGGATGGAGTTTACAGAAGGGTTTCATTGGACTCTATCCTATGATTCACTCTAAAACCACTATTAAAAGTTATAATCTAGATATGTTGATTCAGAGTTACTGTAAAATTCACTAGTTCATAGTTATCCTATCTATTTTTTTAATATTTGTTCTGGTTGATTTATTTTTACTTGCGTATTGTCTTCTCTAGTCCAGTTTTTTCTCTTTGCCTTGTTCCTAGAGTTTGTTATTGCCAATATTTCCATTTACATCGAGAACAAGCCCGAATTCCTAGATTATGTGCGGAACATAACGATCTATAATGCTGATCTCTCATGCATGTTCAGACTTCGTATCTAAAATAGAATTTATTAATTAAGGCAATGACTCATGTTGGCCTAAAGCAGGAGCAAAATAAGTCAGACATATGTATCATGAAATAAACGAAACATGTACAATTTAATTACAGTAATCATGATCTAAAATTTGTCAAAGACAAAAAAGTTTATGTGACGGAAAATAAAGCCAATTAGGTTGACAAGAGTCAGTGGCGAAAGAAAGAATATGAAATATTTGATTTAAAAAGTGAACACATGTGGGAAGTTTAACTTCGTGCATACTTGTTTTTTAGCTTTAAAATCGTGTGATAGCATGATATTTAATAAGTCAAACAACTGCAGTTCAAAAAAAAGTTCATCTTTCATAGTGATCAAAATTTTGGTCCACGGAGATATATGTATATTTTATGAAACTTTATCTTATGTTGTATTCAGAAGGGCAAAATTTAAATGTAGGCTTACTATGCTACAATATCTTCATAAGCACTTGCTTATCACCTTGTTGAATTTGAAACCCGAGTCGATCATTTTGGTTCGGATTTTTTGGGGGGATATATTGATTTTCAAATTAATTCTTACCTTCCAAGGTTTCTCATTAAAGCCCGTTTAATTGATTTGTTTTGAATTGGCGAACTTGATAACCTGAACTGACCTATTATATCTTTAAAAGCACATAAAACATTTTAATATGAGATAAATGATCATAATTTCATCACATTACCCTAATTTATGACACACTTTGTAATGTCTATTACTTTTATGTATAGATTTCGTCCAACAGATCCACCAATCCGTAACTATCGCACAAAACGCATGCAAGGTCTCTACCTATCCTGATTTCGCCCGGTTAGAGCAAACTGAACTTTGGTTTAGTACAGACCGATTGAAATTTCATTAAAGATATATCGTAAGAGAACACAATAGGAGGCAGTCGATCATATTAGTCTACTTATCATTTGATAACATTTATAACCATATTAATGTACATATTATCCATGGTTTGTAATGATTGTACTTGAGGTAGTAACTGTATATATATAATGGCGTTATAGGGATTCGGTACAAGTAACGGACCATCCGGATTTTTAGGGCAGCTACACCTATACCAATCAAGTAGAAATAAAAACTTCTGAAGAAATAGTACGCCAATGACAAATCCAGCTTGGAATAAAGCTAGACTACTTTTTCAAGTTTAAATAACTTAAGCACCCGATTTATTCCTACTGTTAGCTTTGAAACAGTCTTCAAACTGGAAAATTCATTAAAAATACAGAATTTTTAAATGCAAAGAGTAATTTCAAATGATTTCAACGAGTTAAACAGTTCTTTTTTGGTACATTTAAAAATAACTGTTACATGTTGTTTTCAGAAAGGCATTATTACTCGGCTATTCCTAAAAAGCCATGTGAGGCTTTTGGCGATTCCGTTTAAGGACTCACCTTTCTACAAGCTTGAATTCTTTTTTTTTTCTTATTATCCCTACTGCTAATGGTTCACAAAGACGTACAAAACGGAGAACATACAAGTCACAGGATGCCAAGTACATAAAAACAAAATTAAAAACTACAGTTCATTAACAGACAAAGAACTTAACAACAAAGAAACTAACAATCAAAGGATGTAAAAAAAGCTGTTGAAAAGCTTCAGCTCAAAAAAATAGACAAATACCTGCACACAGGAGCCTCTATCAGCCAAAAGATTCAATCAAAAGATGTAAAATTGTTCAAAAACATTAATTAATGGAAGAACTTAAAGGTAGATGACATCATCAATATTCAACAAAATGAAATGCCAAACTTGATTAAACGTATATTTTGATGCTCTTTGTGTTTATCTTCAATGTTGGCTTAACCTGTCTTTGACGACAATGTTGTTTTGACAATCTAGACATTGGTGACGTTTAGTTCAGAAGCAAGATGAGACATGTTCTGTCATATATTATAAAGAAACAAGTGATCCATGTTGACATGTGCTGTTATGTTGACATAAATGATGAAAGGAAAACCGAAGACATGGATATAAACATGTATCAAAACATTACGTTGAGTATGTAAACATCTTGCAAGGAACATTTAGGTTTAGTGATACTACTCGATAAGAATAAATTTGTTTGTCTAAAATTTTGTTTAAATTTGGTTCCTATAAGAAATTAATCGTCTTCAATGGGATAAACCACGAAGTTTTCTTCCTCAAGAGATATCAAGCATAGTGATAATTGGCATATACCATTCTTTGAAGGTAATTATAATGTAATAAGTGAAATGCGTTTTATTCTGTCTGGTGTAATTTACTTTCTGTACATGTAGCACTCATATTTGATATCTTTCGATCTAATACAAACATGAAAAAGAGGAACTCTCATGCTCTTAACAGATTCTAGCATCTCCATGTATATTGAAGCTTGATTCTTGATAGCAGTGTAGAAAGTGGAATAAATATATTTAATTATTGAAAAAGCAATCATACCTGACATGTAACTATAGACTTTGCCTGTAAAAAACTTTTGAAAATGTAGAGACACGAGAAAATATAGAGGTAGTGTGTGGTTATTTTTAATCCCGTAGGTATTTTAATTTCTGAGCAAATCAATGACCTTTTTCCTCTAGTAGCAATAAAATGTGATGTTTGTCTACATAAATCATTTAACTAGAGAACCTGGGGTAAAGTTTTCTTGGCTTCTGAGGCCAGTCTCGCTGGACGGGAGTGACTGTGCGTCGCCGGTTGCAGACGTAAGTTTAGAATGAACTATCAAAAGACTCTTTGTTTGACCCAGAATCAATTGTGTTGATCAAATTTACCTTCTTCTAATAGCAATGTAAGTCCCCATAACATGCATTTTTTAATGTGAAGACTATAGGAAACACCTAAAATGGCCGATGATTACAATAACATGCCACAATCTTCCAGGGAACTACACAAGAAAAACAAAAAAAAAAGGACGAAGGACAACGATAGGAACTCGGAATAACCGGTCTTCGTACCGGCACAAGCAACCGGTTTATGGGTACCCAAACCTCACTTTCTCTATACTGTTTCACCATAATATATTAAACATACAGATGAAGCACAATGCAGGTAGACTACTCTCTCCAAGACCACAATCTTTAGAAGGAAAGAATGAGAATGAGACAAAACGTAATTTAGAAAGATGGGTCAAGGAGTGCTCGCCGCTAAGCTGTCGGCTAGTCCATTGCATACATGCCCAAGATCAATGCTGATGTCGATAACGATGATATCGATAAAAACGATTCGATATCGAATCGATATCCAAGATAAATAAATTACTATAATGTATTGAATAGCTTTAAAACTAATGCCGATGTCGATATCGACAATATCGACAAACAGGATTCGATATCGACTCGATATCGAAGTCTTAATAATTGCTATAATGGAATGAAAAGCTTAAATTCAAATACCATTATCGATATCGACGATATCGACAAACACAATTCGATATCGACTCGATATCGAAGTCTTAAAAATTTGCTACAATGGAATGAATAACTTAAATTCAAATACCAATGTTGATAACGACAAATACGATTCGATATCGACACGACATCTAAGTCTCAATAAATTGCTATAATGGAATGAATGACTTTAATTCAAATACCAATGTCGATATCGACGATATCCACAAATAATTATAGTATAACTAATTGGCCGTTGTGAATATCAATAAAAATATCACGAGTGCCGAACAACGCAGAACGATTAAACGGGTTGCGGAATCAACTAATATTAATTGTAACTAATTCTAATAATAATCCTATTTTAGTTTTGGTTTACTCAGGATTCTCAAAAAAATTATTATTCATTTGATTACTTACCCAAAAGCTCAACTTAAAATTTGGCAGACTGCTGCGGCTTTGAGCATTGAGGGAAGAAACGTCCCATTTTACACTTTCACTTGATTAACTAGCCCCCGCTGGAGCGAGGTACGAACGGGGGTTAGGCGTTAGCCGTGGGCGCGCCCGTTCTCTATCCACATATTGGGGGGGGTGCTAAACGATGGGAAAATACTATCAAACAGGATATACAATCTGCATGAGCATTTGCTAGCCACGCATGTGTGTGTGTGCGTTCGTCATTCTACTTGGGCAGTGAAAGGCCAGTGCTATGCTACATCTTCAATGTCCACAAACAAATACTATCTGTTCAAGATGTTGTTACGATATCTTGACGATGCTATATATCGTCAAGTACAGTTTGAACATAAGCATTTTATATCGACAAAAAAAAACAGTACCTTTATCATGGTGGTCGATATCGCTACGATATCGTTAATATGTTGTCGATATCGTCGATATCGACAAGTTAGCTTTAACATAAACGTTGTTACAATGTAGTTACGATATCGACAAGTACAGTTTGAACATAAGCGTTATTACGATGTAGTTACGATATCGTAACGATGTTGTCGATATCGTCGACTTTGAAAAACATTAGGAAGTGGAGTAGAAGTCTTGTGGATGATGTTGCGTCGATATCGTAACGATGTAGACGATATCGTCGATATCGACAAACAAGTGGTGTTTAACTTGTAATGTTAACGATATCGTCCCGATATCGTAAGGATGTTGCCGATATCGTCGATATCGACAGACCACTTCTTACTAAGTACTAGCGTTGTTGACGATATCGTAACGATATCGTGTCGATCTTGACGATATCGTCTATATCGACGAAAAAGTGCTGATTTAATGTTTGTGCTAATGATGACAGTGTATAATAATGTTGAACTTTACCTACGATGCTGTAACGATATCGTTACGATGTTGAAGATATCGTCGATATCGACAAGCAAGTGCATTCGATCATTACCGTTGTTGACGTTATAATTATTCTCGTCAAGCAAGTTAAGTTCTATCATATAATCAAAGTTGCCATTAGCAACAGTTTAACGATATCGACGATATCGTGACTACATCGTGTCTTGGACATACCTCGTCCATTGAGCCTAGTCTGCTGGAAAAACACTGTCGCACTACGGAGGAAAAATCAAATTCAAAAATTCCCGAAGGGTATGGTAAAGAATCATCATGGATTCCAGTAGACATCGGCAGTATAAGTGAGAGGCCAGTATACCTGTAAAATCTTCTGGTCACTGGATCCAAAGGCCTTTTAACGGAACCGTGCAGAATATCCTGTCAAAAAAACCCTGTTACGTAAAGAATGTAAGTTACGTGTCAGTTTTTCTGGATTTTCGGGATCAGTTTTTGACATTTTTTAACAATATGTCCATAAAAATAGGATGAGAAATGTAATAAGCTCTTTGCGAGTCACACCATATTTAGATACTAGAATCAAATGTTCATATCATATATAAAACTTCTTAAATGAGCATTACCATTTATGAAATCTGAAACATTGTTGTAAAAGGTTGGATGTGATACTAGTAGTAAGGTTACGTTCATTAAAGTCGTCAAGAGTAGAAAAGACGCGTGCGAATTGACTAGTTGAGATATATATACCCGTATAATGGAGCTACAGGAACGTCCTGATCAATGCGTTGTTCCATTGTCAAGAGCCGAAATCTTTTGCTCCATTGTCAACTATTTATCACAGTGTTAATTTTCTATGTAACCAGATAAATCGCTCATTTTTATAATTTATCTTCTCAATACCCTTTTCCGGCCATAGAATTATTTGTCCCTGAACAAAACCTCCCTAGGACTTTGAAATTTCTAGTTAAGAATATATATAAATATTAAGATTGTTTTTGAAATATATCATCATGAAAATAATCAACTTTAAACCTGTAATGTTTTAATGAAATGAAAAAAAGGATAACAGGAAACATCTGCAATGGCTACAAAGTAAAATTACATGCTACAATATATGCCAGGGAACTACAAGGAAAAACACAAATAAGACAAAAGACAAACATAAATAAGAATTCCCTACACAAATATGATAGAAAATTAGTTTTTGAAATTGAATTGCATTGACATTTCAATAGAAATTGCTGCTGGATTGTTATAGGGCAAAACCGCAATGTAAGTGGAGTTTTGCACGCAATAAAACAGGTTTACACCACCATTTCATTTGGAATGTCTGTACTAAGTCAAGACAATTCCGGTTTACAATTTGCAGCTACTGTAAGCAATGAAGGGATATGAAGTAGATGTGCATCAGACAAAGTATCTACAAATACATGTTTAAACCAAGCAACATAACTTTTTTTTATTGTTTTTCTTCATCTTGAAGTCACAAAGAGGCCTTCCACAATGAGCTTTGCCTATACCTCATTAAAAAATAGAATAAAAAAGATAACAGGAAACACCAACAATGGCCGAAAGACATAGTCACATAACACAAAGTAACAAGGAACTGCACAAAAAAAACCAGTAAAAATACAAAAACAAACGTAAACAACGATAGTTCAAGACGGCCCCTGGCACCAGTTTGAGCGGAATCATTGCTTGATGTCAAGCAATCATAAAATTTAATGGCAAAGTATTCTTACACACACTGTCATCTGTCTGTGGTGTCTTTTTCACCTTTGGGTTTCGGTTCTTGGCAATTCTGTTCAGTAATTTTGTTATTACCACCATTTCATTAATTTGAATAGAATTAAACGGTTTTACTTGATTCACAATGTCTTTATATCTGTCGAAAATAACCTTGATTTTGATATTTTTGGTATTGATTTCTTACGCTCGTCCATCATATAATAAAATTGGAAAATTTGTCGCTATGTTGACAAGAAATAAGATTATACATGTAAATCAGATAATACGATCAAGTCTAATATTTGTCCCTCTTGAAATATTTGTAATGTTTTCCGTATTTTGAGAACTTTATGTCGACAGTTTCAAGTAGTTCTGAGATCGAAAAGAGAACAAAAATAAATACGCCTTTTACTGTTGTGAATCTTTTGATTTTTGAAGAAATCGTTTTAATCAGTTCGTCATTTAGACCAAAATATCTGCAAACAGCTTTATCAACCTTTTATAAAAAATATTCATGTAGTCGACATATGACATGTACTTTAAGTCTATTTGACTATTCTCTGCATTAATATACAGTTCAAGAACATATCAATTAAAGAGACCTGTAATATCTTCTGCCATGAAATGTACGAATAAGCCTATTATTTTTTTCTAGTCTGGTCCCAGATTCATTAAGACTTTTACTCGATATAAATTAAGGAATTTTAACATAATTCTAATCAATGAGACTATTTTTAGCAATTTCTCATACTGATTGAAAAAAGTTGTTGCTCGAAAAATCAAAAGCTTCAATGACACAGAAGTTACCAAAAATACTGTTATATTTTAAGCGTATAATTAATAAACTAACTGAACTCTAATAACGTCAATAAGGTATCTATCCAGTTACTATTTAACCACTCAAAAAACACCACTAACGTGACGTCTAATCTTTACGGTTTGCCTACCATTCAATGAACACTATGGACATCGCCTTCATGAGACTACTATGAGATTCACTGATAATGCCGATGTCTACTGAAATTTATGATAATTCTTGACCAAATCCTTCCGGAAGTTTTGAGTTTGATTTTCCTTCCGTAGTGCGACAGTGTTCTGCCAGCAGACAATGCTCTTTGAGCTAGCCGACAGTTTAGCGGCAAGCACCCCTTCAATTACATATTGTCTTTTTCTCTCCTTTCAAGATTGTGGTCATGGAGTTAGTAGTCTAGCTGTATTTGGTTTTGTTGGTATGTTTTTTATACTATAGGGAAACGGGAGAGATTTAGGGGAGATTTGGGTACCCATAAACCGGTTTAACCCTACCGCTGGCTTTTAATTGTGTAGGTACCAACTACGACTGTCCCGAGTTCCTATCGTTGTCTATACGTTTGTCTTTTGTCTTATTCATGATTTTCCTGTGCAGTTCCCTGGCAGATTGTTGCATGTAATTATAATTTTCAGCCATTGTAGGTGTTTCCTGTTCCTTTACGGTATATGCCCAACAGTTTTCATCACCACAAACATTTTTACGGTACCGAGCAGCTGTCTACCAGTTAATAAACCCCACTCATGTGACAGAGCTGATCCTTACGGTATCTGTCCGGTAGCTGTCTACCACTACTAATGTGACACCTTTAAACCTGATAGCACCTGCACAGCAGCTGCCTACCAGTCAATAAACACAACTGACGTGAACACTATTGTACATTACGGTATTAATGGTGCTGCAGTTGTTTACCTTAGAGTGATCACCGCTATCCGGCAACTCCTAACCCTCTACGATATATCAACCCAACACCACTGATATAAGAAGTCTTGTTCTTTACATCATTTACAGCGTTATAGCTGTTTACAACCAAGTGATCGCCGCTTTCTACTCCTAGCCTTTTACGATATACCTACCCCAGTACCTTTCTACCGCTGACTAACATAACGACTGTGATACAACTACATGATATATTTGTGTGTTGTTTTACTTTTGAGATTTATTGTCTTCTATAATATAATAAGCCAAGTAGTAATCTTCCATCGAGTGACCTCAATCACTGTAAGAAGTAAGACTTACAGTCCTCTATGGTATGGTCCGTTAAAGACTGAATCCCGCCCTTGAAGAATGAACAATACTAGTTTGAGATTTCTAGTTTTCTACAACATGATTGATGTCTATCCTTGAGTGAACGACGCTTCCGTGAGACTTCCAGTCCTCTAAGATATAATTAGCCCAGTAGTTGGCTTCCTTCAACAACGCAAAAACCATGACACCTCGTTAACCCAGTAGTTGTCTTCAATGGAGTAAATACCACTACGGTTTGACTTCTTATAAGGTTAGTAAAAAAAAATTACCGAACAGATTTGTCATAGCCGAAATCCAAAGTAAAAAAAGTCGATGTAGGTTCAAAATAAAATTATTGTATATCGCATGGATTTGGACTTGTACGGGCATTCCAATAGAAAGTGTACGTTAAACTGGCTTTCTGGAGTGCCAAACATGTCCTCCTATTGCGATAGTGCCCGGTAGCACCTCAATGACAATTGGTATTGAAAGATTGTAAACAATGAAAAGGAATGTTACCCAAAACTTTTTGTAAATAAAAGTTGTTTACCAATGGATGAGGTAATAAATGATATTATCATTCCAGTAATTGAATTGGCCCTAGAGTGGCCACAATTTTCGTGATACTTCTGATGGTCTCGAATTTAATTCAGTGAAATTTTTAATCACCAAGTGGCCACGAATACCGTGATATATTTGATGGTTTGAGGATATCCTAAGTACAACTGTGAAGAAAATAAATATCAATTTTTCTTGTTCTTAATTTTGGTCAGCTAACTACCATTACCCCACTGCAAGTCGAAGACAATATGCTTTATTACAAAACAAATGACTGAAAAAGTATACATGTTAAAGCAGACACACATTCCAGATATTTGTCAGTTCCGTAATACAATGTTTTAGTGTGATGACAGCAAGGAATACATATATAAATACTACAGAAGCCGGATAGTGGTCATTGTATTCTATAGATTGTAATCTATGTCCTGATAAAAACCTATCAAATATCATAGCAGAATATTTGTATTATTCTTACTTCTGTTCTTTTGAAATTTCTGCAGACTGTATGATTTAAATTGGTAATGCAGAAATATTTCCTGACAGGGGTCCAAATTTTCAGAGCTTCACAATAAGAAGTCGAAAATATCATATACCAATAAGTCTTACAATTGTAAGAAATTTGAAGCCGTTATATCGAATGCCTTTGATTGATATCAACGGCAATGATGGTTATATATTAATGGCACCATGAAAAAGGCAGACAATTTAAAGATATTATAGTTCGCAAAGCACGTTGTTGCGTTGTATTAAGCTCTTAATTTACTGAAAGTAAGATGCTTTTGTACCAGCGCAAAATTATTATTTCCATTTTAACTGTTCAGCAATCAAAACTTGCAAACTTGCGCAAAACATTTTTTTCAGTGAATTTTAGACTTCGCTGGACATCCCAAAAAATGGTTGGTACCCAACATGCTTTGAGAAATACAGTTGATTTAGTTTCCCTATATACCTATTAAGGGATTCTCAATGGGGGTCCATTTCTCGAAGTCCCGTAATTTCTCTCTACTTCTCGTTTCACGGGATTGAAAATATTTTATATAAAGAGGCATTTTGTCCACTCCTCTCGCTAAACTACCAGCTGCTCCCGCTTCATGCTCGACATACTTTCCCGTTTTCATGAGCTTTTTTATACTATTCCATTTCCGGTATATTTATAAAAGGTTAATATCCAATTGAAACCCAATATTAAGATCTCATGAGACAGATGAAATCATAACTTGAGGTAAATGCTAAAAATTAAATATTATCTAGTTTCTTTACCACTTTTACAATATCTAAAAGTACTGAAAGTTCAAAAAGGTACCTTCTATATAATGTAAACAAATGTTTCTTTTACGTCATGTAAATTTCTTGGGACACATTTGACTCAAAAAATTAAAAGAATTGCCATGGGGAAAGGATTGCTACTTCTTACTTTAAACTTATTTCAAAAATTTGTGTCACCTCCTGCGAAGAATAGCTAACCAGTTTTCTTTGTTGAATGTGTACATTTTCTTAAACGTTCTATAAAACTGATACACCCGGATCACTTTTGATACCAAAGATCAGATCTTAAACTTCTTCTTATTTATTTAACGTTTTAAAATCGTAAATGTTTTACATTTTGTTTGATTTTCGTGGTATTTCACCTTAAAACTAATATGTCATTGTTGACCCAGTAAGCTGAGGGTAAGATCACTTTCAAGAGACACAGTTCTAAGATAGTTAAAAAAATTATCAAGTTTAAAGCATTCTCATAATAAAGGATTTAAAAACAATAAATTTTAGTTAAGATTAACTTCTGTATCACTATGATTCTTAATTTAAATTACGTGAAATTTTAGAGGTCAAAGAAGGATTTGAAAATATATAAACAAAATTATCTTGGTGGGTTTCTTTTTTACCAAATTGTACTGATAATGTTAAGGTGATTTGGATAAAACATGTTCCTCTATCATTAAATAGTATTCTCCTTGTTTGGATAGCAGTACCATTAATGCATTGTTACAGTTTCAAAGTTTTATGTCAATGAATAAAAAGTACTTGCAAAAGCAGCAGCAATCTTGTTGGGTCAAACTATTCCGTTTACCTTGTTATTTGGAAATCTCCTCTTTCAGTCTACAACAGATGACATAATATTTTGTATACACACATACACATATATATTTTTATTTGATGCACCTTCATATGACAAGGAGTGCACATAAAGACAATAAAAGTTATTGTAAATTGTATAAATCAGAATTTACTTAAGTTCATTTATCCAGTACATTTGGAGTATGAAGAGGACTCAAATTCATAAAATGATTGTACATCATTCAAAATGACGAAGTACTAAAAGATTTTCATTTTAACGACAGTTGTCATGCCTTATATCAGGTAAAAAGATTCCCCATGCGAGAGATGTACGCTCTGTATATATTACAGTTATGGTGTACTTGTTCGTAAGAGAATTTCTCATATGGATATACTATCATACTTTCAAATTTTAGCTTTCTAAATGTTATTATGATCACCTGTTTAAAGTGCCCACAGCTAAAGACTCTGGTGCTTTTGTCGGGCAACGAATGTCAATGATTGTAAGTTTAATTTAGGTTTGTTGACGATCCCACATGGATCCATGACCAGAAAAAATATGGATGCGGGATCTTTCTAACATTTTTCTCTCTCAATTTTTGCCTTGATTCTGCACGAAATAAAAAAAAATCCCAGAAAATGGTGGAGGGGGATTTTAACCCACAAACTCCCTCTGGATCCGCAAATGATAATATGAATTATTGGAAATTTTCATGATACTTTTTATGATCCTTTTTCACAATAGTGAAAGGAAAAAAAGGTATTTGGGCAAACAAAATTTCAATGTATTTAACTCATAAAAGCAGAGGATCATGAAGACTTTGCTACAGATTCAAAACGTCCAGTTTCAATCACTTTAAGTTAATCAGCATTATTTTTACTGATTCCTGTCAGCTAGAGATTCAAGGACGAATTTCTTGTTGAAGAGGGATTTTTTTTGTTGGAGTACTTTCAAATTCTGTCTTCTTTTCTTATTTATATGGAAAAAGATCCTTTTTATTTTGTGCAATGGACATGTATCCTATGAAAAAAAATGACAGGAAATGTAATTTTTGAAATATTTGAGATTTTTATCTTATATTAATGACAAAGGTGGTCATTTGTCTGAGAGAAAGACGAAACACGTGACGTAAAAATGCAATATTACATCTATATTTTTAAAAGTTTATTTCCTTCACTTCATAACAAAAAGTGTATGATATTTCTGAAACCTAAACAACATTTCTTATTTTCTTTACGATTTGATTAATTACAAAGATCTACCTGACAGATATACGTTTCGATGACATGGCTTTTGATCTGTGTAGCTAAACTGCTTAATGATAATATCAAATAGTTCATATTGCAAGGTTTTTGTGAAACAATAAAGCAGTGCCTGATAATTTTCGTCTTTATCTATTCTACTCATCTTAACGACCAAAATTACGAAAACTTAAAAAGAATTTTTGCATTATTAAAATACCTTTTTAAAATACAAGGACAGGTGTTTAAAGTAAGCTATCATTTCGTCACTTCAAATTAATTAAAAGATGTAGGGTTTGGACCTTGAGTCATACACTTCTGATTTATATCATGAGAAATGGGTAACATACTCAACATCTTTGTATTTAAAATGTTCTTTATATGGTCCTTTAAAAACAGTCGTACATAAAAACAACAAAATTACCAAAGTTGATTAGGGGAATATAGACATATGAATTGCGCAGTATTTTCGTTTGGATTAATTTGATATGTTTTCAACCTGCACAAATTAGATCAATAGCTAATTAGATGAGCAAGTTGGGTGCTGTTGCCTATAGTGTTGGTCAAAAAACATAATAGAGAACTTGCTGTCGCCAACAGTCACAAATTTTAAGTGAAAATTTGGCTGTACCACTTGACGCTTTATTGTCCGTTATTTGTCTTTTTTACTGATGATATGGATATTGTTCATAATCTTCTAGCAAATTTGTTTCCTGGTAGAGCAATGATGCTATGAAGAATTATTTTCCTCATGTTTGAAAGTGATGAAACTATGGAGAAAGTGAAACTCGTAGTCTAAATGTTCTTCCTCCTCCAACTAATTTTAATACGGAATATTATTTTCCTTGTTATTAATATAAAAAAAGGTAGCAAAAACTGAAAAATAATTAAAAGGATTGTCAAGTTTCAAATTTTCATAATGTTTTTTTATAACAGTTTATAAAATAAGCCAAAATGGTGTCTGAAGCTACCGAATATCCTTAACAACAGAAATTGGCACAAACATCATTTTATTGTCGGTTGACTTCAAATCCGATATCTTAAATTCGTCAGATGACAAAAACAAAAAAAAAAACAAAAAAACAAAAAAAAAAAAAATACGAAAGATAAAATACAAAAGAAAAAATACCAAAAAAAACCCAAAAACAAAAACAAAAACTTCCCTGCTAAATCGATACCATTTATCTAAATGTAACATTTGGGGGGAAAAATACTGAACTTTGGCTGTTGAAGTCCATCATTTCGACAATTTATGTCTCCTCAGAGAGATGAAAAAAAGAATACGAAAGACCAAAAACAGTGAAAATATTTCAGAAATGATATACAATTTGCCTAAAATCTGCCAAATACAGGGCTTTGTATGAGAGGGAAATGTCTATGCTTTATGAAAACGAAGACGCATAGCAAAAAATTAATTAGTTTCATAAATAAGTTAAAGGACATTTCTGTAAAAAATATATATGTGAGAATGTGTAGCTGCGTCGACAGCCCATTTCTTCAGCTATTAATGAATCAGCTGTCAAATAACTATATACCATAGTTACTATGAATTTTGTTCACAGATTTATGTAAAAAGTAAACGTTTTTGAGAAAGTTGAGAGATTTTATTTTATTTTATGAAATAATGGTACCAATAGAATATCTTCCTTATCAAAAACATGCTCCTGCTTAATTTAGTAAAAAATACAACGTTATATCGACAAGCATCAATTTTGCATTTTGACAATTTTATAGCCATTTCGTGCTCTGATCTTATTTAGCTGCGTCTGTGATCTTAATAAAAGTTCATTTTGCTTTTACTGCCATTTCAACTA
Organism: Modiolus philippinarum; assembly: GCA_002080025.1. Lineage (NCBI taxonomy): Eukaryota > Metazoa > Mollusca > Bivalvia > Mytilida > Modiolidae > Modiolus > Modiolus philippinarum. Next base: position 106,208 of record MJUU01021511.1, read on the forward strand.
TTTCCGGTCGATATGACAAATATTCCAAAAATTGCATGTTTGGAGTACAGGTCATATCCATGTTCAGTTCGTTGTTGCATGTTTATTACAATCCAAATTCCATTTTTTTTGTCAACCTGTCTGTTTCAATTCTTATCGATGAGAAAACAATCAAATCAATTGCGTTTCTGTGTGGCCCTTTAGATACATTATGCACTATGGGTGGTAATATTTGCACATTAGGGCGTTCCAATATTATGGTCAATACACAATAGGGATAGGTGACGTATCAGCAAAAATTATTTGATACGTTTGAAGTCTTCCATGAAACGCTGGCCTTGCATGTTTGTCACAAAAGAAAACAAGAATTATAGTTCCTTTGTAGTTCTTTCACACACAGTTAAATAAAATAACAACGTGGCGGGCCTTCGGACAAGTTACATATGAATTTTATGCACCTCTTTTAATATCACACTCAATATTTTGGTATTCAATTAAATGATACATAAGTATGTTAATGCAGATCAGTATTGGTAAAAAGTTTGTATCTTCAACGCCTTCTGATCCAAATTTCATGTTGTTTCCTGTATTATTTGATAAGTGTTTATCATAAATTCTTTAAGAAAATTCAGACCAAATCTATTTCCTTACCGTAATACGGTAATACCTTGTTACTTTTTCTGCTCACCTTTGAACTAGTTTTTTGCGTTGTTGTCACTTTTTATGAAGGTTTGTGGCTGATCAAAAACTTCCTTTTATCTTTTTTCCAGATACGTAGATTCCCTTTATTTGCCAATTAATGAGGTGTTTGTCCATATTTTTAGCTGATTTTATTGACTATTGTCAGCTTTTGGAATGATTATCTGCAATGAATTATAAAGGCCTAAGAATATGTTGTAAGAAAATTCATGGGGATATGGGTGCCAGTCGTTACCAATAATAATGATGTAAACAGTTTGGGAATAAAATTGTTGAAAATTGGAATTAAAGAAAATGAAAATACTTGATATAACTTTAATGGGTACAAAAAATGTATATGCTAAACGAAAGCGCTTATTTGTCGGGAAATGAATAAACAGCACATTTAAAACCATTATAAATCTCATGTAGAATTAAAGAAGTAAATGTAGTAGCTAATATAATGACATAAGACGATCAGAAAGACGGACGGATGCCATGAAAATTATCATATAACTCATTTATGCAGAAAGAACTACCATTGCACCTAGAATTTATTATAATGTTTCAGACATTTTCTCGGGTAAAAACTCTCCCAGTTTAAGAACCTTGTTTTGTTTTATAAAAGCATATGAATGATCTTGGATTGACTTATTATTTTGAATGACCCCGATATCTTATGACATTGTAGTTTTTATGCTATATTCTATTTTGATAGCAATGTGACAGTTGTTCATTTAACTTCATAAACAAAGAGACAAAATAATAAAATATGGTTGTTTTCCCGGTTGTTTTGCATCCTTTTCACTCTTATTCCGATAGCATTTGCGCATGTGCGATATCTAATTTTGTTGAACATTAAACTGGTTGACGATTGATAAGAGCCATGTTATAGTATATATATTTTAAGGGGAATCGTGGATACCAGTCGTTACCCATAACAATAACCTAAACAATTTTAGAAGCAATTGTTCAAAATTGAAATGAATGGAAAACAAGATGCTTGCCGCGTATTAATTTGAGGAATATTGGATACTAGTTCCCCCTCAATATTTTAGGCCAGAAGAAAAAAATGAAAAAAAAAAACGATATGCATAGTGTAAATCTGGAATAAAAATAAATCTCATGAAGAAATAAACTAGAGGCTCAGACACTGAGCCTGAATCGCTCACCTGACAAAATGCTGAAGCAGGGTTTTCGATGTTATGCATGGTGGCCTCGTTTTTTTATGTGAATTTCCCATAGAGAGAAAATNATGTTCTGAGTAGGACCATTTGTTTACTAATCTAATTGGGATTAATATTATTATCAACAAAGTTTTCACACCTTCCTTAATAATCCTTCCTACAGTTTTGTAGGTTTTAACATAACACTCGATGAAGAGTGTGACTAGGTGTTATATTTTCATGACCTAGACAAGATTTCTGTGTTTTGAACCACATTTCCTATGACTCTGGACCATTCCAGGTGATCAGGTTTTCAGACTAGGTGTTATATTTTCATGACTTAGACAAGAGTTCTGTGTTTTGAACCACATTTCCTATGACTCTGGACCATTCCAGGTAATCAGGTTTTCAGACAAGGTGTTATATTCTCATGACCTAGACAAGAGTTCTGTGTTTTGAACCACATTTCCTATGACTTTGGACCATTCCAGGTAATCAGGTTTTCAGACTAGGTGTTATATTTTCATGACCTAGACAAGAGTTCTGTGTTTTGAACCACATTTCCTATGACTCTGGACCATTCCAGGTGATCAGGTTTTCATACTGTATTCATGAAATATTGAAGAAACAGGCAAAGTGTATTGGTGTGGTGGCACATTGAGGAAAAACAAACGCAAACTTCTGATGATTGATTTTAAAAAAACTAACCCCGAAAAACGTCATTTGTATAGATAAAAGTTCTGTGTTAGTTTGCCTTTTTGAGTTATCAGCGTCCAAAATTTAGTTACATTGTACAGTAAAAGTACGGGAAAATTTTCCCGCCATTTTTTTCTCTATAAAAGCAGTCAAAAACTATCTCGAGACATAACACATGTTCGAACGTAAATGGGGATGTGTTTTTATCACCAAATGAATGTACCTTAGCCAAAAAATACAGAGTCTAATTTTTGATGTGCTGTCCACTGCCTGTCTCTTAGCTGGAATATTAAAATTAATAACGAATAACAAAATACTGAAGGGTTCTGCATATGGCCATTTTGACAACTTGAATCTCATCAGTGTAGATCAAACTAACATATGAAAATTCATAAGCAGATGTGAAACGAAAATCAAAGAATTTATAGTGAAACACGTCCAGTATTTCTAACCGTATATTGATAGCATCTCGGTACTGGTAGCGTTAAAGTCCACTGTTTAACTTCCTTAACCGAGAAGTAACCCTACAGTTCTGACGGAATAAGACACCTTTCGCGGGAGCGGAATCTTCAATAAAGAAAAACTCAAATAATCTATAGACTTGAAAAAATAACAATTTCTATTAAAAAAAAATACTGCGCATTATACAAAAAACCGGAATCTTATGTACATGTACTTTATTGTCGAATAAACATACTTNTTTTACACTATCGGCCAAGTGCGAATCGATGAGATCATTATCATAGTCTAAACAATGGATGCGATCCCGATAAAGAAATTATTGCTGTAATAAAATCAATGTTTATTACAGTAATAATGATTTTACAACAGTCACATATATTGCTCAATATTATTTCAATATTTTTTATTAAAGTCTCATCTCTCATAATTATACATAATATACATATACAATATAAAACATATACACATAAAACAATACACATTCAAACATATAAAACAATACACATATAAAACATAAAAATGAGAGCCATTCTATACATTCTATACATTGCTTGACTATAATAACGATCTCGTCGATTCGCACTGGCCGATAGTGTTTTATAGCAAAGGAACTACTCCAGTAACTTTGTACACGTTGGTACGTTTTATAAAAGCATAAACCATATCCAGTCTTCATCTTAGATTGACTCTTATATTGACTTACCCAAAAATCTTTTAGATTTTATATGACATTTGCAATTTTTTTTTTAGTTTTTATGCTATCTTCTATGTTTTGACAGCAATGTGACAGTTGTTCATTTTATTTGTTTTCACACTTCCTTATTTGTTAATTTCATGCTTTACTTTAATATACAAAATAGGTCTTGGAATAGCGAGCAAATTTCCCATTATTTTCAATCAGATATTGTGCTCTTTTGAAGCCTTATGTCTATAACATCAGACAAGATATCATTTGAATAAAAGCAGAGGCGCCTGCATAACATTTGCAACCATTAAATACCTATTGGGTAATTGGAATTCTGACGAATTAAATCCGTCTTAATGCTTTCAGTGCGTGTCGTTTGCAATATAAAACAAAAGATATATTTTACCTTGAAAGTTAAAAATTGAATTAAAGATTGTGTCAATTTTTGGTGATGGCACTTGTAATTAGTAGATAACGGCAAAAATGGTTCCAACGATATTTAATTTTACGATTGATTAAGCAAATAAAAACGAAGATAAATTATATATATCCTATTTAACTAATGATTGCGATGCAATGCATATCAAAGTCGCATAATATGTGAAAACAGTTTGACTTATTACGTGGTGAAGGCATTTTAAGCTATGACAACATTCAGTAGTCGGAATGACGGCAATAGTCCTAACAAAAGGCCTGATTGTCCATGAACACTATCAAACGGATACTTTTACGGATTAATAAGCAACACTTATTTTCCTATTTGAACTTATTGCTTATTTGCGAATATCACTCGAAAAGCCTTAAAATAATTTTAATTAAATTACTGCTTTGGCGTTTAAAGGGTCTTGGTTTTATCCGCAAAAACTTCAGACTTCATCCTATTACTTAAAGTTCTAGTTGGACAATACATATGGATTTCTAACATTTTGTCTTGACACAACAGAAAGACCAGTGCCTGTCTTATGACACTTCTTTCTTTCGAAGCGCGTGTATTTTAATAATTTATATACAAAACATTAACTACTAGAAATACAAGATGTATACTGTATTCTTCTGGAATGTTCTTCTTGAAAATGTCAAACTGTATGTGGGAACAGCCATCGTTGTTATGAGGTACAAAAACATGAATGGAGCCTGAAAAATTGTATTCTATAAGTATGTTTAGGTTGTGTTTTTTAATGATTTTCTTTGTAAAAATTAGACAATATATTTAAATATCCTTCTGATGTCCGAACTTAAGAATGATAACTAACTATTTATTAACATGGTTAGCTAAAACCAATATTTTTGAAAAGAGTTAATGACGTCCAAAACTAAAAAGAAGAATTTTTCGAAACATTTTGAAATCGAAAACAAGGGATGTCGAAATTTCACTGGAACACCTATTTACGAAGTAGATGGACAAAACATTGAATATTTTTTTTATAAAAAGACCGAAGATTATTAATGTTAATTGATTTTTTTTTTTCAATTTATAAAATGGTAAAATGATCCCTTGTATTAGAAAAAAAAACAAAAATATCATCACATTCCAATCTGAACTATCATATAGTTCCCGTTTGAAATTTATAACCTTTATCTTGAAGTGTTTAACTTGTTAGTGAGTCAAAATAATAATACAAAAAAGTTTAAAAGGGTAATTTAAGTCAAAAGTAAAATAGTTTTAAATAATTTGCTAAAACACTTTCTTTGAAGTTCTCATTTTTATCTTTAATGTTACCCATAGAAATATCCTTACAATGTTATCTACATAACGTAAGTGTTAAAATAATGTTCTTCACGCGATTTCATTTTAGGTATATGTCAGGGTGTTCTCCTTTCTTACACTGTGACACAATTCCATTTGTTGTACAAAGAATTTTTCCCTATTTTTTCGTATTGTGTATTTTCTAAGTGTATTATGAGATGTTTACATCAAAGGAGCTATATAGAAACTGTATTGATGAGCGAAGATTTTGCAGTATAATTATATCAAAAGCAGTAATTGTTAACTTTGTCATGGAATGTAAAAGCATGAATTGCATTGAAAAAAAGCAGAACATAGCACGAATTTTATGATAAAATGGGACATCTTTACAATGGTAGCAAATAAAAAAGCGGCGAAATTATGACTGTAATTTAGGAGATTTTTTGTCAGAAAATGACGAACCTAGCTGGATTCTGATTTCCGCTTCATATTTAACACAACGTATAAGTCGACACATCATATCATCAAATGTTACAATCAACATCAAATTAAATTGACGGTAAAAGGATGACTTTAACTTCATATTTGCTCATTTTCTTTTTCCACACTGCCGTCCAAATTTTCTGCATGTTTTTCAAGAGACTATCGGAATTCAAATAGGCACAAACTGTGCACCTTTTTTCATCGATCTGTTTCTGCACTCATATGAGGCTGAATTCATCGGAGGGCATCCTCCAAATAACGATAAAAACTGGCCCAATCCTTTGATTTCAGCTTCTGTAATATAGATGATAATTAATCAATAAACAACCCTAGCTTTTGTGATTTTCTTCATCGTATCCATCCAAAACAGCTCGAAATTAAGGATACCACAGATACTGCTACAACGGCTTCGTTCCTTGACCTTCATCTTGACTCTCATTTTGAATACACGGGACACTACAAAGGTAGGCTTTATGAAAAACGCAATGACTTCACTTTTCCAAAAGTCAACTTCCCTTTTCTTTGTAGCAACTTTCCAAAAGCGCCAACAGATGGAGTTTACATCTCCAAACTCATTCGCAACTCTAGGGCAAGTGGTCGATTCAGTTTTATATAGCGAAAATTAATACGTTTACAGTAATTTGCTGCAAATTATTAGATATTCTGATTGAAGTTATATATTTTTAGTTTTAACCAATTATTTTACAACATATATACCAGCTTTCAGCTCTGACTAGTAAACCAAATACATTTATAATAAGAACCTACTATGATTATAATAAAATCGGGAGAAAACTCTGATGGAGAGTCATCCCATTTCCCTAGATTTTGAACAAGAAATTGTATTTGATTTTGACTTTGAAAATTAGAAAAATAGATGTTAATACTTGATTGTATATGTATTTGGAAGGAATCAATTTGCGCCAATTAGATATTTTCATAGATAGAAACTTCGCCACAATTTTGAATGTGATCGGTATAAATTGCGTCATTAATCATAATCTAATTGCGCCACCCTTACTTGTGTACTTATTTGTATTTTTACCTGCAAAATGCCCCCAAGTAAAAATAAAGGGATAAGGCGTAAATGTACATGGGACAAAATCCCTATAAATACATGGTTAGATTAAGGTGTCTCAGTGGTATTAGTCCGCCATTTTTGTTCAATACTTGTTCATTTATGTTTCTTCATAATCTGTTCCAAAGTATTTAAAATTTTTATTCCAAATACTTTTTACAACATTTTCGTTACAAAAAGGTGAACTAAAACACATGTGCTTTAAATCTGCTGCTGGATTAAGAGAACACAGAAATTATGCAAGGGAGATAATTTGATAAAATAATTTTATATAGATATCACTAGAGAAATTAACATTTTGCAATCTATCTGTCTTATTTTAGCGATGACCCCTGATTTTTTTTCTTTATATATCAATTAAGAATCTAAAAACACATACAAATCTTTAATAGATTTTTAAAGCTTTCCTCTCATGAAATAATTTTTCCTATCATTTCTCAGGCGGGGAAGTGGTTGAAATAGAACAATAGAAATTGCGCTCTCGTTTAAATGAGGTAGAAATTTACTTTTTGGATTGTTTACCATAGATGCATAATTAAAAAAGTTATTTACAATGAAAAAAATACTTATATTTTTCATTCCTTTATTTTGTATTTATAAGAAAACAACGTAGATTGCCACAGGTGAACGCATAGATGTATATACGATGCACAAACAAGCATAAAAGATCAAGTTAGAGTCTGTCTTTCAAAGTGGATCCCCAAAAAGGCCATCTTTAGATTTTAACCAAATTTTGTATACGGATTGCCAATATCCCTGTTAATCCATGCGCATTTTTTTTATATCCGCCCTTTGTAGCGTTTCTCCAGAATAAAAGTTCAAACACGATCGAATTTTTATCTCCTTTGCATTCTTTCTGAGGTTTCTTTCGGGAATCAACTTTGTATAAATAGGGAACTGTCAATAAATCTTTCTAAAAGAATACCAAATAGTAATTACCCTTATATTACACCTCAAATACTAATCAACACGTTTCCGAAAATATTGAAATTTAACGAAGTGAAAATAATTAAAAGTAATACATTCCCCTTTGATTGCCCCATATCAAGGATTGCGCATTCGAAAGACAAAATTATAGGAAAATGAAACGCCGTAGAAAGCAATGGAATACTGAGGCCACAAGACGCAAACTGAGAGAATCTGAAAAGAAGTATAAAAAACAAATGGACATCTCTATTAGAAAACATAGACGTAATATGAGAAATAAATTGAAAAATATGAGATCCAAGAATCCAAAAGAGTATTGGAAAATATTAGACCAGGGTCGAAAAGGGGCACAGCCAAATATCCCAATTAATACGCTCGAAGATTTTTTCAAAAATTTAAACTCTGATCCAAATTATGACAAAACTGATTTAAACATGCGTATTAATGATTTGCAACTGAATGGCGAATTAAGTAATATGAATATACGCTTGAACGATAAAATTAGTTACTTAGAAATTGTTAACTGTATAAAGAAACTAAGCAACGATAAGGCATGCGGGGACGATTTAATCATAAACGAATTCATTAAATCTACTGCTGATATGTTTTTGCCATTATATGTCGACCTCTTTAACTTAATTTTCGACTCTGGATCAATACCAGACACTTGGCTCTCTGGAAATATTTTGCCTTTTTACAAAAATAAAGGATCACCGATGGATCCTAAAAACTACCGTATAACTATACTTAGTTGCTTTGGTAAACTTTTCACATCAATTCTTAATAATAGATTAAATTCTTTTTCTGACGAATTTTTAATCTTACAAGAAAATCAGACTGGTTTTCGCAAAAAATATTCGACTATCGATAACATATTTGTTTTACACGGCCTTTTTGAATTATTGAAACTTAAAAAGAAGAAGCTTTTTTGCACGTTTATAGACTTTGAAAAGGCTTTTGACAGTGTGTGGCGAGATGGTCTAAGGTTTAAACTTCTTTTGCACAACATAAATGGCAAAATGTACGATGTCATTAAAAACATGTTCGAAAATATAAAATCGAGAATTGTCCATAACGGCTCCGCTTCTGATTTTTTCCCTTGCTTAAATGGTGTAAGACAATGAGAAAACCTGTCACCTTTCTTATTTGCCATTTATTTAAATGATGTTGAGAAATTTCTTGTTGATAAAAATATAGCAGGTCTTGACTCGGTTACTTCAGAATTTGAAAATGAATTAAACGTTTTCGTAAAAATTTTCATCGTCCTATACGCTGATGATACTGTTCTTATGGCAGAAACTGCAGAGGAGTTACAGTCTGAACTTGATTGCTTCAAAGAATATTGCGATATATGGAAACTAAAAGTTAATATCAATAAAACTAAAGTTATTGTATTTACAAAAGGAAGGCTCCCAAGTAATTTAAAGTTTGAATTTGATAATCAAGAGTTAGAAATAGTCAGTGAATTTACATATCTAGGTGTTATTTTCCAAAGAACTGGGTCTTTTAAGAGAAACAAAAATAACCTTGTTGAAAAAGCCACCAAGGCTATGTATGATATTTTGAGAAAAGGGAGAACAAATCATTTATCAATCAGCTGCCAGCTGGACTTATTCGATAAAATTATCTCACCTATGTTATTATATGGATCTGAAGTGTGGGGCTTTGAAAATACTGATGGAAAAGGTTCATATGAAATTCTGTAAACTTTTATTGAATTTGAAGTCCTCTACGCCAAATTTCATGCTGTATGGGGAGCTTGGCAGATTCCCATTAAATTTAAATATAAAATATCGAATAATTTCCTTTTGGACAAAACTTATCTCTGGGAAGCAATCAAAATTATCTGCTCTAATATACAGATTGATGTATTTAAAATTCAATCAAACGGCTAATTTTCAATGGCTGAAATTTATTAAATCGATTTTTGATGAATGTGGCTTTTCAAATGTATTCCAAACACAAAACTTTTTAAATGACAAATGGCTGCTTGAAAGCATAAAATTAAGACTGATGGACCAATTTAAGTAAACATGGTCCTCTTACATGCAGAAAACTCGCCAAAAGCACTGGGTTATAGAATATTTAAGACAGATTTCAATTTCGAAAATTACTTAGACGTTCTGAATAATAGAAATATATACCAATTATGTAAATTTAGATTATCAAACCATAATTTACCCATAGAGACTGGCCGTTGGACAAATATAAATAGATCTGAAAGATTGTGTCAACTTTTTCCGTTACGTGAATTGGGTGACGAATTTCATTATATTCTACAATGCCCTTTTTTTGAACAAGACAGAAAAAGATTAATACCAAAAATGTTTTTCAAAAGGCCAAATGTCATTAAATTTTCGTCTCTTTTCAATAGTAAGAAACCTGAAACTCTTCGAAAACTAGCTACATTTATTAGCATTGTAAATAAAGCAGTAAGTTCTCCTTGAAAACCCAAAATATACTTTACATTATATTGTATTATTTATTGTGACTTATTATGTTTGATTGTTATGTTTATCT
>MJUU01021512.1:0-39306 GCA_002080025.1 Modiolus philippinarum
TGAGCACCAAACTGTGATGGTTAAAATGTACTGTTCATGTTAAAAAATTGATAACAGGAAACACCTACAATGGCTGAAAACTACAATTACATGCAATAATTTGCAAGGGAACTACACAAGAAAAACACGTGTAAGACAAAAGACAAACGTAGACAACGATAGGAACTCGGGACAGCCGGACTTGGTACCGGCACTAGCAAAAGCAAGCGGTGTGTTAAACCGATTTATGGGTACCCAAACCTCCCTTTTATCTGTCCCGTTTCCCTATAGTATAAAAACATACGAATAAAACCCAATACAGGTAGACTACTAACTCCATGACCACAATCTTGAAAGGAGAGAAAAGGACAATCCGTAATTTAGAAAGATGGGTCAAGGGGTGCTCGCCGCTAAACTGACGGCTAGCTCAAGGAGCCCAGTCTGCTGGTAGAACACTGTTGCACTACGGAAGAAAAATCAAACTCAAAACTTCCAGAAGAGTTTGGTCAAGAATCATCATAAATTTCAGTAGACATCGGCAGTATCAGTGAGAGGCCAGTATGTGTGCAAAATTTTCAGGTGACTAGGTCTCAAAGCTAATTTAACGGATGCAAGCAGAATATCTTGCTGATATCCCATATTACGTAAAGAATGTAAGTTACGTACCAGCTTTTCTGGATTTTTAATCAATTTCTTGCATTTTTTAACATAATTTCCGTAAAATTGAGGACTAGAATTGTCCATTGTTATAAGCTGTTTACGAGTAACGCCATATTTAGATATAACATGTTCATATCTATTACAAAACTTCCTAAATGTATTCAACAACTTATGAAATCTGTAACCCTGTTGTAAAAGTTTGGCTGTGATCCTACGGTTACGTTCATTGAAATCATCAAGAGTAGAACAAATTCGTGCGAATCGTAAAAGATGTGAAATATACACCCCATAGGATGGAGCAAAGGAATGTCGCCGTCAAGAAAAGGGAAATCAGTAATAGTGAAATCAAAATAATCCCTTTTATCATATATTTTGGTTTTGATTTTACCAGAGTCAATAATGATTGTCAGATCCAGAAAAGGACAACATTTGGAATCATTGTTAGCTTTAATTTCATAATCTAAAAACTGGGGATAATCAATAGTAAGGATATCGTCAATATACCTCCTGTTATCATTGAAAATAGAAATAAGTTTATCACTGTTAGGTATGGTTCCGTTTTGAAGTTTTTTCATGAAATCTCGTTCGTTACAGAGAGGAAAAAGATCTGCAATGCTAGAGGTGCACAATTGGTACCCACGGGATTACCTATGACCTGTTGATAAATAGTGTTGCCAAAACGAACAAAAAATATTGTCCAGCACAAGATACCCGGTACCTTCATTATGAATAATTGCAAGTCTTTATATTACAGGATGGGACAGATTTTACGGCTGAATTTGGAAAATTGTATAGAGAATGTGAAAAATTATACATACCCTATGACCAGAAGTACGAAACTGTCTAAATAAATATTAAAAAAAAAACTAAAAACAAAAACAAAACAAAACAAAAAAAAAACAAAACAAAAAACAAAACAAGAAAAAAGTATAAATAAAATAAACAAAACAAAACAACCGAAAAATACTAGGGATGACTGTTGATTATATCGTTTGAGTTCCATCTGCGCATTTCCTATCTATACTACTAAAAAAACGAAGTCCGATTTTCTAGACGGCATGGAGTCTCGACAACAAATCAGTTAATTAAACTTTATGTATGATTAGTCTGAGACTGTGGTGTAGATTGAAAATTTCATCAGTCCAAATCTGTTTGTTTTCTTAATTAGCAATTAACCAAGTAATTATTATTCCGGATAGGTGCCCGAAGGCCGATTTGTATATTATAATAGTTAGCATTATTAACTCCCTTTGTTTAAAAAGTGATGCAAAAAAAAAACAATTGAACATTTGTCTTTACGAATATTACAAGGATTCGCACTAAAAGTTATACTGTAAAATAATGAAAATATTCAATTAATGAGATTTACACCATTAAAAACTGGGTGCAAGTTTTATCAAGAAATTATGTTACATTTGAATTATATTATTTTTTACAAATGTTGCATTTATGATTTTAATTCTAACTAAAACAAATATTTATGGATAAATGGTGTTTTAATTGAAACTTATATGAAAGGTCATGAAACATTATTGCGGTTCTTATGTTGATGATTTCACTGTCATTATATTCCTCTAGAGATTTCCACTTTCGATCGGACAGCGGATTTGTCCGATCCAATCCTGATTGCTTTATTCAGAATGGCTTTATTCAGAACGAACTGAATATTAATTTAATTATTTTTTGCGATGTCCAGTTGTTCGTGTTTGGGTTCCAAATTCCCATTGATTTACAACGGGAAATTACTAGTATTTTTAATGAATACGTGCTTCAAGATAAAGTGAACTAGGATATCTTCAAATAAGACTCTGACAGAGTTTGTGGACTTCGGTTCATGCTAATTCTAAAATAAATGTAGTTTCCTTTAAAGGTATGATAACAGCAGTTGACTTAACACTACAATGTCTGACAGGGTCTGTGTTTAAATCCAGCAGGCGTGTACGTTCCCAAGCATCCACTTTAACTTTGTTATCATACCTGCCTAAATCAAAAGAGCTTTTCAATAGAAGCTAAATCGTCTTCAAGGGGTTTAAATCAGTATTACTCGACAACTTTTAAGGGTGTGTGCATGTGTTGCTAATGCTAAGTTGAACACGATTTGCTGTGGTTGAACACGATTTGCTGTATCTGCAATTTTTGTGTAGAAAATTGAATAAGTAATACCTATTCTCCTTATTTTTATCAGACATAATACATATAAAACACATCGCTTATTACACATAAAATACAAGACCGTTCACGTTTGATAATCCCTGCAACAGTCCTGTAGTCTGAAGATAACCGGTTGCAAGACTCCCCTCCTTAACCCTCTTTTACCAGTGGCAATCAGAATTTCTCAACCCTGTGTTTTTCCCGTTCCCAAATAAATCATATGAAAAAGAAATGAAATGGGGTAAATGTCAAGGAGACAACATCCCATATCCAAGTTAAAACGACCCAAAACAAAGCATCTAGGGGTCACCGTACGGTCTTCAACACAGTGAGGAATCACACACCATATAGCAAGCCCTAAATGGCCCCAAAAGGGTAAAAAAGTGGATAAATCAATGGAAACGAACCCAAATATCAAGAAACTGAATTTTTATAAGAAGACACGGACAAGCCAATCACCAACATATTCCTGACTTGGGACAGGCGCAAAAATTCCGGTGGGTTAAACTCGTTTTCTTGGATCCAAACCCTCCCCCTATGTGTGGTGAATAGCTAAAAAATAAATACACAAAAAGACTCACAGTAAAAATCAAACTAGAAAAAAAAGTCCAACTTATCAAGACGACTACCTTTACAATGAAGTACATAAAACATGAAGACAATACACACAGGTACTGTCCGGACAAATGCTCGCAGTTACTGACAGCTACCTAAGGACATAATTTCCGTTGACTATGATATCAAGCCTTCTTACATATGAAACTTCAATTGAAATACTTCTAAATAGATTTTTTAAATAGATTTTTTTAGATGTTTTTATAAACCTGCTCGCGTCTTGGATTTTTGCTGAAATATTGAAAGAAGAAGGTTAAACGCCATTCAATCTATCATTTTAAATGCTTTCGCCATTAGTCATAAACTATGAAACCTTTATTTTTGACAATTGACAAAAGTAAATGACAAAGTCGATGTTGAAATTCGGAAAGACCCGAATTGCAACATCGAACTAAGAAGTAAGAAGTTAGAAGTCAGAAGTCGGAACTCGGAAGTAAGAAGTTAGAAGTAAGAAGTTAGAAGTCGGAACTCGGAAGTCCCCTTCCGGCTTTCGTAGATAACAGTAAACATCTACAATAACAGAAAACTACAATCACATGTCACAATCATAAGCGAACTTCACTTAAGAAAACACACCTGAAGACGAGAGACAAATATAAATAACGATAGGAACTTGAGACAGCCGGAATACGTAAAGAGTCGTCATGTTTTTCAGCAGACATCGGCAGTATCAGTGAGAGGCCATTGTATGTGTAAAATCTCGGGTCGCTGGAATCCAAAGCCAGTTTAATAGATTTGTGTAAAATATCCCGTCGATATCTACTATTACGTGAAGAATGTAAGCAAGTTCCAGTTTTTCTGAATTTTTTTTTATCAGTTTCTGAAATTTTTAACAACATTTCCGTAAAATCGAGGATGAGAAATATATAATTTGTTTGAGTGTTGAGGATAAGGAATGTGGCAATTTTTTCTTCACGGATGGATAATAAAAAGTTTGTCAAAATAGAATAAAAAAAATAACAAAAACACCTACAATGGCCGCAAAACACAGTCACATTCCACAATTAATGTACCAAGGAACTGTGAATATATTCTTGAAGTATTGAAATAAAATAGTTTTGTTGTGTACACATTTTTTGTATTAAAAGAAAAATGAAACTCATCTTCCATTTTTTTTCTTTTGCAAACAGCATAGTTATGAGATAACCTGGATATAATTTTGTAAAGATACATACCTGTACATGACAGAACTATATTCAAAATAAGTATTGTCTGCAAAATATGAAAGCCTCAAATTATGAACATATGAAGAAAAAAAACTATACGATACACGTTGATTAATCTCAAAGCAGAAGGAACAACTACTCAAGAAAGTGAATTGGTGGTAATGAGTTCTTTGTGAAGCGTCATATGATTGATGGAAATAGACTATAATTTATGAAAAAAGTTCGCGTAGTAAAAATAGAAGTATAATTAAAGTAAATATGTAAAACGTCCACATGAACTATTTGAGAAAGGCTTAAATCACAATCTTTAGAATATATAATATATTTAAACGAGAAAAATCGTGAAATTTTATTCTCAAACAAGTCTTTTGTATTTTGATATTGTTTATGCTTCTGTCATATATGGTGAATGAAAAGATATGGAGTAAATGCAAATGAGACAAACTCTGTACAAATACATGGTAAAAACGGAGAATAACCCTTTTTTGTTGTCTTTCTTCATCTTGAAGTCATTATGAGGCCTTCAACAATGAGTTTTTTAAGATTTTTATATAATTCTCTTTTTAACAGCTCACATGAACGTTTCACTTCATATAATCAATAATACTCTGCTTTTGGCCTTTTCAACATTTCAAGCCAATTGAAATAATATTCCACAAGAAACGGAGACTCAAATTTTATTAGGTAATAGTCTAACGAAATCAGAAAACCTCGCGTAATTGGTTCAATAAACAACACATGATACGACAAGGAGCCTTGCAATGAACCAAATGAATAATTCCGTTGTTCGAGTATGTTCCTTGTTTGAGTTCATTTAAGTGTTTTGGTTGTCTTTAGTTTGTCTTTTCGTCGGGCAACAGATGACTGCGTTAGTAGGAACACATTGACAGTTTTTTGGGGGGCGGTCTTAAACTAACTATGAGGGATAAGCAAAGACCATTGTTGAAGGCCTCAAAGTTTCTTCAAATAAAAAAGACGTCCACTGCTTTGTTTTTAACAAACGAGACTTTCTCGTGTGCATTTACTCCATATCCTTCATTGCTTATTTCAGATTGGAATTCGTCTCTCTTGAAGTGTTGAGTATGTAAAAAAGATTCCCCATGCGAGAGATGTATGTTATATTTACATTTCAGTTATGGTGTACCTGTACTTGAGAGCATTTCTCATAAGGGTGTACTATTATAATTTAAAATTTTGGCGTTTCGTTTCTTCTTATTAAATTGTTATGCTGACCTTATGTTTATTGTGTCCATATCTCATGATTTCAATATGCCAAGTTTCCTTAATTTTTACTCGATGAATACCACGTGGTCGGTTGATTTGAGACGGTCTTCTGTTAGTCTTTTTGTCGGGGCAACAGATAACAGCGATCGTAACTTAGCCAGTTATTTTTATGTTTGTTGATAATCACGTATTCTATGATAACGAAGAGCATGGATGTAGCGTGGCTCGACAATACGCAATGAATTCCGCCCAAACCGATGCGGGGCCGTCTTAAAACTACTATGAAGTTTGGGAAAAGCTCATTGAAGTCCTCATTATGACTTCAAGATGAAGAACAACAATCAAAGCGCTGTTTCGTTGCTTTGTTGTACCATGTGATTGGACAGACTTTGTCTCATGTGCATTTACTCAATATCCCTTCATAGCTTATGACAATATCATACTACTCAACAAAAGAAACGATAAACAGTTAATTTTGTTATTATTTTTGTATTTCGCAATTCGATGCCCCGTTCACTCCAAAATCAACGTGAACAACGACTTAGCGTGGTCAAATCGTTGATTTTTGTTTCTGCCCTAATATTTCATTGTTATGTGAAAAGAAGACAGAAGTCTCCAAAGCAAACATGCAGATCAAATGATAAACCACGTGGCAACAGGTCTCTTGAGACGTCGTCACATGACAATCGTGAACGCGTGTTACTCTTACGATAACGTCAGTTGAAGATGGAAAATAGACCCGAGGACGTCATGGTTGCAATAACAACAGATATCTAAGCCGGTTTGAAAATGTCATAATTTTGTAAAAGGTACATGTTTATATACTCACTATTTACCTCTGCAAACAGAAATTCCGGATAATGACCTTGACCGGATTTAAATAAGAAGTTGTAGGATTTTTTGTCATAATGTTAATTCTTATGTGCAAAAATACATTTGTCTATGAGTTAAGGTTCTCTGTCAAAAAGTAAAATGATACTTTTGATAATTACATCTACCACATCATGAGTGGAGCTTAAATCGAAAGGGCAGTAAACAAAATACTTTTAAACATAAATGACGTAAAAAAATAATGGCAAACGTAATGTCAAAAAAATGGCGTTTGTTTAAAACTCTTTTTCATCGAAAACAAAATTGAAAAACAAATCGACCATTTTATTTTATGTTCAAACGTTACCATGAACTTATTTCCTTACAGATATTTTCCTATTTCTTTGAACAATATCTTTTTCGTTTGATGGTTAAAACATACTCACCTTGGTCGCATTCATACTAAACTGCATCCAGTACATATTTTCATAGAGAGTAACAGTTCATGAAAAGGTAGTGCACCTGCTTGCCGACCTAATCCCATGCTGTTTATAGCCAAATTCGGAAAATCATAATAAAAATTTTAGTAAACAAGTAGAAACAATTTAGTTATAAGTGTACTTATTACATGAAGATTGTTTAATTGATGCATCTGTTGGTTTCAGAGAAGATCAATTAAAAATTTCTTTCAGGAAAAAAACTTATATTTGTTTTTCTGTAATTATAAAATATTCAAAGCACGCTATCGTATTTTATGGTCTTAACGAGGAAAAATTAAACTAGCTTTGATATTAAATATCAATTTTATCGTTTTTTTTTTAATTATCATTGTTAGGATATTTATTTCATTACAATTACCTAATATTCCATGGCATAAAACAAACAATATTAATTCTAATGTATCGAATAATGTATCACTGAACCTGTGACGGGTGTTGTTAACAGAGCAGGACATGCTTACCCATTCGGAGCACCTGATGTCACTTTCACCGGAGTTCACATTGTGAGTGCCTTTGTTTTGAATGTTGTGATTTCTATTTTTGTGCCTTGTATCTGTCTAAAGTCATTGTTTTCTGTGTCTAGCGTCATTGTTTTCTGTGTCTAGCGTCATTGTTTTCTGTGTTCTCGTTTTGGCCATGTTTTTGGACTTCGATTTTTGTAAATTCCACTCCTTTGTTCCTTTGGTATTCTACTGCCGATGTTTAATACTGATAAAAAAATTCCTCAATTCAGTTCTTTGTGAAGCACCATAAAAGCATAAAGGGCAAGTCCGGGGTAAAATCAACATATATTCACGCTCCCGTGACACTTACAGGGTAAAGAAGAGATGAATTCGTCTCGGTATTCATATATGAAACAGCCATTTTACCCCGTAAAGTATGACGTTTTGTTCTAAGACGCTGCAAAAATTGTCGTCAAATTGTCTATGACGTTATCAAAAATACCGTCGATTGTCATGACATTACCAACGAATATATTTTTCATATTGGCAGTATTTGGCATTGCACAGTATCATGTTCTTCTTTCATAATTGATGATGTTGTTATACCAAATCTATTTAGAAGTATTTAAATTGAAATACCATATGTAAGAAGGATTCATATCATAGTCAACGGAAATTATGTCCTTAGCTAGCTGTCAGTAACTGCGAGCATTTGTCCGGACAGTACCTGTATGTATTGTCTTCATGTTTTATGTACTTCATTGTAAGGGAACTCGTCTTGAGAAGTTGGACTTATTTCTAGTTTGATTTTTACTGTGAGTCTTTTTGTGTATTTATTTTTAGCCATTCACCACACATAGGGGGAGGGTTTGGATCCAAGAAAACGAGTTTAATCCACCCACCGCGCCTGTCCCAAGTCAGGAATATGTTGGTCATTGGCTTGTCCTTGTCTTCTTATAAAATTTTAGTTTCTTGATATTTGGGTTATTGGATGTGGTTTGTTTCCATTGATTTATTCACTTTTTTACCTTTTCGGGGCCATTTAGGGCTTACTATATGGTGTGAGGTTCCTCACTGTGTTGAAGACCATATGGTGACCCCTAGATGTTTTGTTTTTGGTCGTTTTAACCTGGATATGGGATGTTGTCTCCTTGACATTTACCCCCATTTCCTTTCTTTTTCATATATATGCGAATTTTACCGCAGCTATGAACACAAGGCGATTAAAAGACGTCATAAAAGAATGAAGATTAGACCAAACTTGTACTGCTATATAAGACCAATTCCCAACTTGCTGCAACCAATGATTATTACCCCCCCCCCGGAAAGACCCACATTATGCACACCCTCCCATATTAAATTCCTCAGCGTATGCTTCAAAACACAAGAATACCCAAGTTGCACAATAGGTTGTAAATTTAAAATAATCCAAAACCAAAAAAAAAGGTCAACAAGAAGGACTCATTACCAAACATATAGAAACAGGATGTCAAATGCAGTACCAAGGACATACAAGGAGTACAATAGACGATATGATGTCTAAGTATTTTGAGGGTTAAAATTTGGATAAAAAATATTTCTATGAAACGCAAGGATATATTTTCTTGTCAAAAACAAGCCTGAGCACTGCGTTTATGAATACCCGTAGGAACTCTGGTCAACCAGCAGTAACATCGATCCATTGGTTTCAAAATACAAAAATTCCCTGCGCAAGTTACAATTTATTATGTTATGCTGTACACATGTTTCAAGGTGTAACCTCTCACCAGCAGCATTAAAATCAAATAATATGGGAAATCATAATTAAAAATAATCAAAAAGATGTAATCATTTCAAATAAGACAATCTTTCCTAGCACAATTAATAAAAGGGACAGTTTACTAGACAGCGTTGTTATTAGAGACTTTGTTTTCTTCCGTAAATGGTGGTTTACAGTGGGAGATGACCGATGTGAGATCGATGCACGCGACCTCATCTCACACCGGTAAATGGCCAACCAGACGTGTTGATTTTTGTGATACAACAATCGTAACCATGACTTAACGTCATAAAACACCTGACGTCACAATGTAAAGAATACTCAAATGGCGACAACGTTGTTCAAACAGTAAGGGTTACCAGACGTTTCTTTTCGCTTTTTACGGAAGAAATATGATCTTGCATAAGATCAAAATTAAAGATCAGGATATCTTTCACTCGTGTAAGAAATTCTACGTCTTTTCCTCTCGTTTCGCTACGCTCCACTCGAGAAAAGACACAATTTCTTACACTTGTGAAAGATATCCCGATCTTTAATCTGACCTTATGTAAGATCCTATTAAACTTATTTAGATCCGCAGTTTTAGCTCACAATCACTAAATAGCATTTTAATATTCATGTATAATTTTATCCTGAATGGAAAAATTAAAAAAACATCAAACTTAACCCCATTTTAAACATATTCTGACAATTTACTCTTTCAAAAAAAAAAAGAAATAGCCTGTTCCCGTCACCGCACGTTTGGAATAATATATTTGTGGTTTGTATAAGGAATTTTACAACTTAAATATCAAGTATTTTCAAAGTTTATGTGTATTAATAATTTTGCACTAACTTGATAAAACTGCTTGTATACATTGAATTTGATTGCTTCTATATCTATGATTTTACTTTAGGATGATCACTCCTCAAGTTTTTAATATCAAGGATTTAAAATTAATTATTTGGTTATTGGAATATGGATTATACATCATTTTAAGCAAAAACATATTAGTGCAGTGACCAACTTTTAAAAAGTCGCTTAATTACTGACTTTAATCAACCACCCTACCACACGGCTAATTTTTGTTTTTTATTGAAGAGCAACATTACTTTCATTGATTCTGGCCTGTCTTAGAATACAGAACTGGTTCAGTATTGAAATATAGGGCCTAAAGGGACATAACAATGAATGGATTATTTTCTCTCAAAAAAGTTGCCGTCAATTGACGGTGTAATAGTCTCTAAAACATTGGTTATAATATGATATGGACAACCTCAACTAATAATGTCTTCTACATAACGACCCCCCTTTTTGTAATGCACCACAATTATGAGTCTTATTTTCTCCATGGAAAAGGCAAACATATATATTTTTTTGTTAAAATTTTCCGAAGTATTATAGTTTCTGTAAATTTTTTAAAAATTTGAGTTGAATAGTGACTTCAAGAACAATAGTATTAAAAGACAGAGCGTGATTAGTTAAGACAATGTTTCAACTAATAAGGACTGGTGTAAATTTTAACATCTATATTTTTGATTTACACAAACAAAATTCCTGTGTTCATTGCCTAATGAACTGGTTCATGTTTCTGATAATCTGACAAGTCAACAATTCATACTTATTTTTATCACAATATTATTAAATGTAATCAGATAATCCTTCTTTCTCTTCATCTAGAGTCAAATTTTTGAAAGACATCCACCTGAATATTCCTTTTTACGTGGACCATAAGGTCTTAGTATTAATAAGTAAAAACCCATCGGGCATACGCCATCTGGGTTATAACTGCTATTTGTCACAATATATACCCCACCCGGGCTAATAAATACTGCATTTCAAGCCTAGTTTTTTGTAAAGCTGGACCTTGCTTAAAAAAATTGACATTTGTCATTGTAATCATCATAATTCAGCATCGTCATGATAGTAATCGTCGATTCTGTAAGTTTTGGCAACAATACAAGAGCAGCATTGTGGGATTATAATCACTGCCAATCAACACAGCATAACTGGTGCAAAAAAAGAATGAACAAAACATGAACCAAAGGCTGTAAAACAGGAATAGGAATAGGTGTTCCCTAGAATTGAGCATCATTTGCATATAATTTGTCGCCCGTATGAAGTCCAAATCCTGAAAGCCGGTACAATGACCAAACTAGGTATACGTTACATATGAAAAAAGGCCCTATGACAATTGCAAATACATAAATTAAGCAAATTGATGGTAACGGCTTTAAAAATTTCCGAGAGATTATTTCCAGTTTAAGTACTTTGTAACTGGTTTTTCATTACAAAAGAACTAATGATTAAATATTTTACGAAAGGATATGGAGTAAATGAACATGAGACCATAACACATATGTTTACTCAAACTGCAATAATTTTAATGAGCTGCATGGCCATTTCGGAAATTGATTCCTCATCAGCAGCACTAGAACCCAAACAAAGGAAATCCATAATTTCAAAAAAATGTTTAAAATGCATAAAACGAAACGAAATCCGAATAATCAGTAATATCAAATATAGCTAAGGACAAAACTACGATGGTGGGAGTTAATCCTTATTTTTTTTAGAATTTACATAAATTTAGTTAATAGTAATTGAACAAAGTGTACACATGAGATATTATCTCATGTACAAGTACACTATATCTAAGAAAAATAAAGAGCATACATCTCTACCACGGGGAATTGTTTTACCAACTCCACACTGCAATAAAACACAAACTCCTGTATTGAATAATTTACGAAAGGATATGGAGTAAATGAACATGAGACCATAACACATATGTTTACTCCAACTGCAATAATAATTTTAATGAGCTGTATGGCCATTTCGGAAATTGATTCCTCATCAGCAGCACTAGAACCCAAACAAAGGAAATCCATAATTTCAAAAAATGTTTAAAATGCATAAAACGAAACGAAATCCGTATAATCAGTAATATCAAATATAGCTAAGGACAAAACTACGATGGTGGGAGTTAATCCTTATTTTTTAGAATTTACATAAATATAGATAATAGTAATTGAACAAAGTGTACACATGAGATATTATTTCATGTACAAGTACACCATATCTAAGACAAATAAAGAGCAGACATCTCTACCAAGGTTAATTGTTTACCAACTCCACACTGCAATAAAAGACAAACTCCTGTATTAAATATTTTACGAAAGGATATGGAGTAAATGAACATGAGACCATAACACATATGTTTACTCCAACTGCAATAATTTTAATGAGCTGTATGGCCATTTCGGAAATTGATTCCTCATCAGCAGCACTAGAACCCAAACAAAGGAAATCCATAATTTCAAAAAATGTTTAAAATGCATAAAACGAAACGAAATCCGAATAATCAGTAATATCAAATATAGCTAAGGACAAAACTACGATGGTGGGAGTTAATCCTTATTTTTTTTAGACCTAAGAGCCTTAGCACATGATCTAGAACAATCTATCAACTGTGATATGTATATTCAATAAGGAGGAGAAAGATGATCAAAAGACATACCCACAAAAGATTTTTTTGGGATAATTTTTTATTCTAACTATCCTTAATATTCAGCTCACTAATAATGAAGTCATCAATGAAGCGTGCAATCTAAGTATCTAAAGTTATGTAAATTTGTTGAAAACTAAGGAATATCTCCCTCATGAAAAGCTCTGCCCCTAGCTGATTTTGGCCTTCCATTTAGATCATATTTTGTTATTTTTCAGTTTTTAAACATATTAGACTTTATGGTCTTCCAAATGTATCTGCACTCAAGAGACAAAATTTGTCGAAATGGCCAAATGCAGAAACTAAATTTACAGTAACTTTGTTACTTTGTTATTAGTAAACTTATTTATTTTGCTCACAAAATGCAAAGGGGATCAGACACAAGTTTTTCTTCTCCCATAAATAATATACAATAATTACAATAATAGAGCATGTTAATATAGTATTTGTTATTTGTTACCACTTAATTGATGCCACTACTGGTGGACTGTTAGTCCGCCAGGGTATTCACCAGCCCAGTAGTAGGCCCTTCTGCGCTGACACGAAAACCAATTTTATTTAGAAACTTGCAATTTCTCAGTTTTTTGTAAATATTGATGAAAACAAAAGACTATCCCTCTGGCAAAGGTCTGCCATTGGCTAAAGAAACATTTGGTTATTTGTTCTCTGTCAGTTTTTAAACATAATTTGAGTTTATGGTCTTCCAAATGTTTAGATTATATCTGCACCGAAGAGGCATAAGTTTTCGAAATGGCTATATATAGAGACTTAATTTAAAGTAATTTTGGTATTTTGAATGCAAATATGTCCTAAAAGAAACAAACACAAGAAAGAAAAACTTTCGTAGCATTGTTCATCCTTTCTAATGGTGAGCAAGGAATCATATATCGTGATTGAGGTAAATATCATTTAGCAAACTACAATTTAGACAATATTTGATTTAAATCAGTGTAGCCTTTGAAGATTATTTAGCAACAACAATAAAGAAAAAAGATTCCTTCGGGACAAAACATGAGTATAATTGCTTTTATATCAACAAGTTCTGATACAAACTAATGGGTCAAATAAAGACAAGTATTCGGCTTTGTTCAACATGCTCAAATCGAATATGCTTCAGTTTATCAAAAATACTGTAAGCTTGGAAATTTTCGCGGGGTGTTATTTTCTCGGTTTTGTTGGACACATTTTATGAGGGGGTAATTTTCGCGCCTAAACCTTTTCGACTCGTCCGGTTTATTTGTTTTACATATAACACTTCAAAAACTAAACTATTGGCGTAGGGGAAATTTTTGCGGATTTTTCTTGAACGCGAATGTACCGAAAATCATCCCCACGCGGAAATTTCCGAGTTTACAGTATTAAACTCTCAACATTACAATTTCTCAATTTTTGGATTTAAACCAATGCCAGCAGCCTATTGGACTAAGTTAGCTTATGATGCTCTACTATAGACGCACAATCCAGCTGAAAATACATATTTAAATGTTAAACGTAGTACAAATGGTCTCTTTGGTGTAGTTTAAAGAATAAAATTCAAAGAGACCATAAATGAAACAGTGAACTGACGTAAAGGGCATATAATAATGACAAAAACCATATTCAAACAGATTATACCTTTACCATGTTGTATCAAGACTATGAAATACTTAACCATGTTGTATCAAGACTATGATATACTAATGCAAAAAGACTATTTCTGTAACTAACAAATTAGGAATTTTTGGAAAGCAATGAACTGAATAATATATTGATCATTATGAAGATGATGTTGAAATGAATGATAAAGATTGTCCTATTCTTAGTCCCAGTTTGCAAAAGCCAAGATACAGATTGAGTACTGACTCGATGACTTAGTGATTTGGTGATAAAGGATGGACCCTAAGTTAATTACAAAATTTAATCGAACATTTTTGTCAAACTAGGCTGTGTTTGCAAATACAGTGTAGTTTTATATTGTTTTGCTCTATTTTCATGTTTGTTTTTTTAACAATGAACCTGTTTGTAAATAGTTATGGATTTTGAAACAATCTCTTTATCATAACTACTCATAATCTTGCTTTTTTCTGTTGTTCCAGAAGACCCTATTCTACTCAGATTTTCCAAAAAACATCAAACAATATGCTTGAATTGAAAACTTAAATAAATAATCGTATATTTTGTCATTTTAAAACACTTCAGGACATGAACGTGATACTAGTTAAAAGGGGGTTGTAACTTATATGAAATGATTTTAATAACTTATCTATTAATGATTACAACCAAAATATTCGTGGTAGTTGTCTTATAGTTGAAGATTATCATTTTACAAGAAAACAATGAATTGATTAAGTTTTTACATCAAGCGAGTAATTTAAATGACAAATGTGATTTTTTGGAAATGTTCAAGTTGTGTCTCCCTTTATCCCGTTTATCTCAACACTGCACCACTTCTGTATAAATCAATGCGGAGTATCATTTCCTTTATATAAAAGCAAAAATTAGTCGTGTGGTAGGGTGGTTGATTAAAGTTGAAACTTTTCCTTGCTGGTCACTGTCAGTGTGTTTAGATTTAAATGTCTGGAATTTTGGCGGGAAACCAAACTTCTCTGCACTTTCAACTTACTTTGAAATAAGGCAATCAACCTTTGAAATGCAATGAAGAAATATCAAGAATTTCATCAATTTTTGTAAGAAGTCCATTGAGGATGTATACTATCATTATTCTGAAAGAAAAGTGGGGGTCAGTGAGCAAAATTTTCTAATGCATCATGATGGAAAAAATAAGAGAATTTCGAAAGTCAAAGACAGTTTCAAAAACCTAAGGAGTGAACATCCTATATGTATTTACAAGATGACGTATCATCGAATGTTAATTAATAATTTTAATTAACTACTAATATTGTGGTATTTTGTACAATATAATGGAATTCATAGGATAAGGACAGTAATACTTAAAAAACACTCTTTGTCTTCATATTCAGTGTTATATAAACACTTATAAACAAGCACCAAACCAAAAAGTTTCATTTGCGACAGACGAAATGCTGATGTCCTTTCCCATGAAAGTGATTGTAAACTGTATCGCATGATCTGCTATCGTAAACGAGTCGCCATAGGAGGCAACTGCTGACGCCCAGGACTATTTTCCTGTATAGTTGGCTGCAAAGACTGATTCCTGTTGTCGGGTTCAGACGAAGGATTCATATTATCGTAGGACGGACGATACGGAGGCGGATGTTGGTTATCTGTAGGGGGCTGCGATGAATACGTTCCCGGCGAATATGGTGGTGCAGAAGGTATGGCATTATGATAGTGGTTACCTGTTGAAGACAAAAACATTAATTAAAACTAGGGATGGCAATTTCACATATATACTGTAACCGGTTATTCGGAAAATCTTCCGACCGATTAACCGGTTAATCGGTATTCGATGAAATATTGAGTATTTTCCAGATAATATGAATAAATAATCAAATTTGTTTCTCTGTTTCGTGGTGTAAATCGGGAGAGAGATACACAGAAAAAATTTTTATAAGCTGGCCATTTAATACTTTCCAATCATTGTCTCAAGAAAATGCTCCTGTGATATTCTAATTTTTCCATGGTTTATATAATTATGCACATTTCATTCCACAATTATTTTTTCGTTCATTTTTAAAACTGACTGTACAAATGGGGTTATATAGTGGAATTACAAATTATCTTGATGTAACTTATAGTTTACTTTATTTTGTGTAGAGGCATGTCGAGTCCTCTCACTAAGTGCTAAACCCCGGTGCTCAATACACGGGACATTATTATTTTTATAAATTTAATAATTTTAGCATATAGATTCTCTTATATAACAGTATATTATGATTAAATATTTTTTTTAATTTATGTTAACTCTATTATTTCGATGGGTTGATAATTAGCAAATTAAGTAAGCTTATTAGACTTCAGTAAAAAACACTAGGATAGGACTGAAAATTTAAAAGTAATTATTAAATTAACTGTTATATAAACAACTTGTCAATAAATTGGTCTTTGATATTTATCCAATCAATTAAATAAATGAAAATACCGATGTCTGATTGTACACATAACAGTATACAACTAAAATAAATTTTGATGTCGAGTACTCGAATATCGATTTTGCTAATCTGTTACAACCTATTCGACCGATTAACCGAGTAACCGGTTACTCGTTGCCATCCTTAATTAAAACGTATTATGTCATATAAGTTAAAATAATTGTTCCATTGGTTTAACCTTCAACATATCTCAGTTTAACAGTAACTTCGGTATTTTGTCATTTAACTCTGCAACAACGGCAGTAGAATACCGAAGGAACAAGGGAAGCAAAGACTACAAAAATAGAAAGCCGAAGACGTGACAAAAACGGCAACAGAGAAAAACAAAGACAAAACAAGGACGTGAGACAGCTACAAGTGTAATGAGTTGTACCAGACTATTATTATTTTGGACCAAAAAAGCTTAATATACATGTAACATTACTTTACCACAGTTTACATCATTAGCAACATTCCCTTAAAATGACCTCCATAAAATAAATGTAATATTTGAACAACATGTTATGGACCACCGCGTGAAGATTACAAACATTTTTTCGTTGAATATCCATGGCAACGTGATGTTTTAGTAAATGAATTAGCCTGGTTACCTGATTGTCTTGGTCAAAACATTTAGCTCTTAATTAGTGGTAGTGCAACTCTCGCTTTCAAACAACAAAACCAAAGAAATATTTTAGGTAGTATTTGAATCAATAACAAAATTTCATAGATTTTTTGTAGTATGATTATTCGTGGAGTTTCTTTACATGTATGATCCTAACACACATACACCCTCACACAATCAGACACAAATTATGTGTCTTTTCTCTATTTTGTCCCTTTTCTTACCCTCATATTATTGCTCTAAAAATACATTTTTACTCGACTAGTGAACTCTCATGCCTGCATAGTATTGTATTGTATTGTATTTAAGAGTTTAATTGGCATGTGTCTTATATCAATTTTTCTATACATGTATGTTTTTAAGCAAATAAATACGTTTAAATAAAAAAAAAACGTTAAAATGCAAATTGGGGCCACAGTATGTATGATTATTGGTAGTAGAATTATGTTTGAATGGCAATTGACAATGATAATAATAAAACATTGAAAGAAAAATAACAGCTGCATAACTATCGGACATCATCATATTTTAACTGTATACCGTAGTAGTGATATACGAAAGCCGGATAGTGTCAATAGATTTTTTTTTATTTTTTCAGTAAAAAAAAATCTCACAAAAACAAAATTATCTCGTTATTTCGAATTAAAAAATATTTTTTTCAGAAAAACAAAACTTATTGCATTATAACGCGATAATTATATCACTATTTCCATTGTCGGAAAAACAAAACTTATTGCGTTATAACGCGATAATTATCTCGTTCGAACGCAATAGTTATCTCGTTATTACGCAATAATCATCTCGTTATTTCAAATTAAAAATATTTTTGTCAGAAAAACAAAACTCATTGCGTTATAACGCGATAATTATCTCGTTTGATCGCAATAATTATCGCGTTATTACGCAATAATTATCTCGTTATTTCGAATTAAAAATATTTTTATCGGAAAAACAAACTTAAAGCGTTATGACGCGATAACTCATTTATATGAAAAAAAAAATAAGGTACCACAGAGCCACACACATTCATTTCGCGGCCCCTTCACATGTCAAGTGTTTCGGTAGCTTTTCAAAAATAGATGAAACGGATGATATTCTTTTGAGATGCTTTTATTTTTGTGGTCTCAAGTCTGCTTCATCAGGGGTCCCTTGGAACAAAGAATACTTTGAATAATGTAGTTAAATAATTCTTGTGCCTATCGAAAGCAAGGGGAGTTTCATTTACAGGCTAACAATCTTTAATTATAAAAAAACATTTAACAACTTATTGAAAATGCTCCAAACACATAAACATATACTAACTCGTTCCAACGACATAGGGTGCAGTACACAGTTTTTTCTAACGTCACTTAAGTAAACAGTGGGGTGAAACCATCCCCCACTGCAGGATTTGTTTTTCTTTGCAAATATGGATTTTTATATACCAAAAAAATGCTCTGGATGTGGACTTTACTTTGAAATAAAAATAAATATGATATCAAATTCTACTATTGGAAAAAATGGGATACAAACATTGACAAATAAATGTTCTCAGTGCTTCAAAAATACCAAAACAAACCATTTTCAGCCATTCAAAACAACATTTTCCGTGAATATATGATGTTTAAACTTTGTATCCCTCTAAAGGACAGAACATGAGTATTCTAGAAATTGGACTTTGAATGGGGGTTGATCGGCTCCGAAGAAAGCTATTTTTCCTCAAAGTACAGGTTGAAAAATGTGCCCTTTTCACAGGATGCAAATATGGAGTAGTCTCCCCTTCATTGTTGTCTTCTAAAATAATACTAATTAATTCTAAATTTTTATTTGTGGCAATTAAAATTAAAAATAGGCATGATACCTAGCAAATGAGCATAAAAAACTTGATTTTTATCTGTTCAAACTGATAAATAATATAGTAAAACCCAAACCCAGGAGTACACACTCCGATAAGTACCCTATTAAAATTGACAAAACTGTGGCCTGCTCTAATACTAGTCGCGGCCACGGGATACGCATACATCATGAGGCCTTCAAAAACGATTTTTGCTCATACTCATAGCTATCTCGTTGCCACGACATAGTATCTCGTGGGAACGACATAGCTTTACTGAACAAGTTAGCCAATGTATCGATAGTGAAATGTCAAGACGCTTTCCGCGTGACATTTCAGATCTAATCAATAAAATCAGCCATCACATTGAATTTTTTTGTTATTTGATCTACACTGAAGAGCCATAAGTTGTCGAAATGCGCATATGCAGAATAGAAATACACAGTAAATTCGGTATTATGTTATTGACATATCCTAGCTTTGATATTTGTATTGATGAATTATGCTGTATTGGTGCGCATTACTAAGACATACTAGATGTGTGAAACTGTTTACTAGTAAGCAGATAAGGAGGGGGGAGCAAGACCTTTTCTGTTAATGTGTTTTGGGCGTTTTCAGTCGGTTATTAAATGTTTTTGGTAATCAGTTATAACTATTTTTGGACCTTTTGATTTTTTTCTGTTCTGTTAAAAGAGGTATGACCATTTACCCGGGAATTTATTTTATTCAGCTTACTAATTTTGCGAATGCAGTTAATCTTCCCGAAAACTCTTCTAACAGGTCTCATTTTACATACACCGTCAGAACAAAACCCATTCAAAAGCATGTTCATACATTTAGTAAAAAGATTCAGCCACTGAACTTGCCCCTTGAATGCAATGTTGACAATATTTGTAATTAAGTTTTTGTTTTGGTTCTCGGTGTCCTTTGAGTAGTACCATCCTCTCAAACACTGTAAAATACCTAAAACTGACACAAAACAAGCAATGAAGGGCTATAGAGTAAATGTACACGAGACAGTCTCTACAAATACATGGTAAAACAAAGCAATGGAACAACGCCTTTATTTATGTTCTTCATCTTGAAGTCACCATGAGGCTTTCAACAATGAGCTTTGCTCATACCTCATAGTAAGTTCAAGACGGCCCCTAGCACCGGTTTGAGCTGAATTCATTTCTAATTATCGAGCAATGCTACATCCATGCTCTTCATTATCCGTAAATGCCGGGTTGTGAACAAACATAAAATTAACTAGAAAAGTGTTCTTACAATCGCTGTCATCCGTTGCCCGACAAAAAACAAACAGAAGACAATAAAAACATTTAGATAATTATTGCGTAATAACGAGATAACTATTGCGTACAAACGAGATAATTATCGCGTTATAACGCAATAAGTTTTGTTTTTCTGAGAAAAATATTTTTTATTCGAAATAACGAGATAATTATTGTGTAATAAAGAAATAACTATTGCGTTTAAACGAGATAATTATCGCGTTATAACGCAATAAGTTTTGTTTTTCCGAGAAAAATATTTTTAATTAGATTATCGCGTTTTAACTCATTAAGTTTTGTTTTTCTGAGAAAAATATTTTTGAATCAAAATAACGAGATACTTATTGCGTAATAACGAGATAACTATTGCGTTTAAACGAGATAATAATCGCGTTATAACGCAATAAATTTGTTTTTCCAAGAAAAATATTTTAATTCGAAATAACGAGATAATTATCGCGTTATAACGCAATAAGTTTTGTTTTTCCGAGAAAAATATTTTTAATTCGAAATAACGAGATAATTATTGCGTAATAACGAGATAACTATTGCGTACAAACGAGATAATTATCGCTTTATAACGCAATAAGTTTTGTCTTTCTGAGAAAAATATTTTTTAATTCGAAATAACGAGATAATTATTGCGTAATAACGAGATAACTATTGCGTACAAACGAGATAATTATTGCGTTATAACGCAATAATTTTTGTTTTTCTGAGAAAAATATTTTTATTCGAAAAAATGAGATAATTATTGCGTAATAACGAAATAACTATTGCGTTTAAACGAGATAATTATCGCGTTATAACGCAATAAGTTTTGTTTTTCCGAGAAAAATATTTTTAATTCGAAATAACGAGATAATTATTGCGTAATAACGAGATAACTATTGCGTTTAAACGAGATAATTATCGCGTTATAACGCAATAAGTTTTGTTTTTCCCGAGAAAAATATTTTTAATTCGAAATAACGAGATAATTATCGTGTTATAACGCAATAAGTGTTGTTTTTCTGAGAAAAATATTTTAAATTCGAAATAACGAGATAATTATTGCGTAATAACGAGATAACTATTGCGTTTAAACGAGATAATTATCGCGTTATGACGCAATAAGTTTTGTTTTTCTGAGAAAAATATTTTTAATTCGAAATAACGAGATAATTTTGTTTTTGTGAGATTTTTTTTACTGAGAAAAAAAAAATCTATTGACAATATCCGGCTTTCGTAGTGATAGGAGGTAGAGAGCCTAGTTTTAAGTTTTATGCAATTATGAAACTTACGGTTACATCAATTGTACCCAGAAGTTGCATGTAACAATGATATATATAACGTTTCAAAAACTATTTTAGCGTTATAATACTAAGATCTTATGTTTTGGCGGGAAATGTTTCTGAATTGTATTTTTATCGTGAAGTCTCGTGGGTCATATGACGAGACTTACAGACCTTATTATCAATGTCTGGACCAAAATAATATATAACTGTCCCTGTTGATAATGTCCTTTTATGAAGGCACATGCAAAATGTACATTTTGTTGTTGTTTATTGCTTGATGCGTAGTTCTTCAGGGTTTTCGTACGTTTCTTTTGCATTACATTTAAAATCATTGGTCTGTGGTATAGAGAAATACAGGCAAGTAAAAGTTTTATCTTTATTTCAGTTCGGGTCAATCAATATTTAGGCATTGTATTACAAATTTACTAGGATGCACTGACTTCGTTTTTCATAGTATTTAAAGTGATTCTCAAGGAGTTTAGCTTTGTGTAATAAACTTGGCTTCCTAACCAATACATTAACCTCAACTTAAACATTTATTACAATGTACGTAGGAAAGCAATCGTCAATGTTCGATTACATGTAAACACACTTGAAATACGACTATAAAAATTTTTAAATTCTTTAATTCGAACCCCAAGAAGTGTACTATTAAAATAGTGATTTCAATGTTAAAGAAATTTAGAATAAGCTTTAGGCCTTGGTATGAATTCATGACTTATTCACCTGCCAAGAAGTAGAACTTCGGTGCTGACCAAAAGGTGATTCTATTTGGAAACTAACAATATCTATTTTTTTCTAAATTTTGGTTAAAACTAAGGAGTATCTCCCTCATGCACAGCTCTGTCCTTAGCTGATTTTGACTTTTCATTTAGATGAAATTTGTTAATTGTTCTCTATCAGTTTTTAAACGTCTTTGAGTTTATGGTCTTCCAAACGTTTAGATTTTATCTGCACTGAAGAGACATAAGTTGTCGAAATGCGCATATGCAGAATTCAACTTCACAATAACTTCGGTATTTAGTTATTTATTACGACAATAAAAACAAAACAGTTTGTCTATCAAAGGTTGTATTTTATAGAGTGATTACACGTACTTGCAGATAAAAAACTTACCACTTGTATTTGAATATACAACAGTCCTGTTCTGTGAGGGATGGATTACTCTTCCTCTGGTACCAGCAGACTTTGTACAACATGCGCAGATGAGAACAATTAAGAAACATACCAAAAACAGGAAGAATATTCCACCAATTATAATACCGACAAGTGCGCCAATAGATCTGTATAAACAAAACATTATGCACATTAATGGCATTATATTATTGATGGATCGAGTATTTATGTAATGGGGTCTAACATTACCACATGATCGGTTGTTTTGTGTAAAGAACCACTAGCACGGCATATTAATATGTAAAATTTCATGCAGCTGATTGCATGGCGCATATTTTACATTTTACTAATACGTCTTCCAAACATATGATATTACAGAGAACATTATTTGGAGCTTTTATTTTTCTTCAACAGTACAGGAACAAAAACTTTGAACGAATGACTGAAATGAATGAAATGAGCAGTTGCAACAATAAATTCTGTTGATGAAAATGAATGACAACAAAGTTGTCTTGGACAGATACTTTAATAGAAATTTTATTAACATTTTTGCTTTTCTTTACATCCAACTGTAGTCGACAGATTATTTATACTTTAATAGTCTACCTATTGTTTGTATGTTTATTACACTATAGGGAAACGGGATACATTGTTGTAGATAAAGGGGAAGTTTTGGTACCCATAAACCGGTTTAACCCTACCTATGGCTTTCCTAATGCAGGTACCAAGTCCGGATATCCCGATTTCCTATCGTCATTTATGTTTGTCTCTTGTCTTCATCAGTGTTTTCCTAGTGCAGTTCGCTTGTGAATTGTGGCATGCAGTTGTAGTTTTCGGTCATTGCAGGTGCTATTTTAAGTTCAACTTTTGAAGAAAAATAGGTACTTGTTTAATTTTATATCGACATAGACGCAATATTTGTTGTACAATAACTTGAATTTTGTTTCCGTTGACGCCATGCCGACCTAATATTTTCATTTATCTGGAAAGTCAAAATATTTGGGGGAAAGGACGAAATCTATTGTATTCTTTTGGAAACACTTAACAGAATTTAAAATGTAAATTTTGCTTATCATCGGATATTTTTTCTTGGATAAATGCAGGTGTACTGTCTTAAAGGCAATATTATATCGAATGAATGCTCGATTATGCTGCACTTTTTTTGCCGAAATAGCAATGAACTTTTTATTGGCAAAAAAACATGGTCTTGCAATCATTGAAAAAAATGCAATTTTTTGTATAATATTGGTATGAAAAGCAATGATAGCATTCAAACACATTTGAATTCGCAATAGGTCATGCGCCACCGGTGGATCAAGGCTTCGAAAAAGGAGGTTTCGATTGGGTTCCGGACGATTTTTTTACCACTATTGTCAATTTCTACCTTAACTCTGCACAAAATTTAAAACATTTTCAGAAAAAGGGGGCTCCAACCTCTGAATTCCTCCTTGTGGATCCGCCAATTTAGCGCTTAACTGTTTAAATACGAGAGTTACTGCGTTTATTTGTTACACTCATTTGCATTGTTCTGCATTTAATAAATCGCAATTATTAAAAATCTAACCAGCTAAAGTTTAATTTTAATAAACTTAAATAATGTGACATAAATGTTATATTCTTAGTTCAATAAGATTTTTTTTTATTTTGTAGCCGTCGAAAACGCACTTTCCCTACATATTCAATGTAAATATAGGTCAACTTGACGATTTTCAAACTACTGGGAAACGAAAACGAGTACATGTACCCCATTTTTTCTTTTTATATTTCAATGTATCTCAAGCTTAGCAATCATCATGCAAAAAAATCAGAATCTTGTAGGACATCATGATCAATTATCATCAATCATCAATTACTTCGACTTGACCTTGATGATTTTATTACTAATATAATATACACTTGGCCATAAGTTAAGGACCATCTGATTTGATAGTTTATTCCAAACTCACATTTTTGAATTATTATTTACGCTTTAACATGTTCGGTGTACTGAGCATTATGCACTGAAATTATGTCTTAGTTTTTGAAAGAAGGAGAATAACACTGAAAACACGCGTAATGAAACATCGTTACTTCAAAGTTGAACTACCCTTGTTTCCCAAGGTTATCACAAAGAGTGAAAATGATTTCTTTGTCCGCATCAATGGCTATTTTGACGTTAAAATCTTAAAAAAAATGTGTTTTTAATTTTTAATTTTCTCTAACATCTGTGTAATATTGTTATTGGAAGTTTGCCAAATTTATGCAATGTTATGGCTTAATTATTGAGGTGCATTTCATCAAAAATCCACGAACACTTTATTTGAAGTGTTTCAAAGTTGTCCCGAAAGCAAATTCTACGCATTGTATCATTATTAAAATTAATTGCTTAAAATTACAGCAATTTTAACAGTGTGGATGGGAAAATATTGATAAATGAAAATTGCCATTTTGAGTAAAAATTGGAAAAAATCGCATTTCCGGCATGAGCGAGTTTCATATGCCCATTTGAACAAAACAACATTTCCATCCAATTTTATGCACCAGCAAATGTCAGAACTGACGTCAACTGCACTTAAAAAAAATTATGCCAAAAATGCAATTCTGTAGACTAAAAACGTGTCACCGTGGCCTCCGTTGACTAGATAAATTCAAAAATTAGTACGAATAAGACTACTTTTAGGAAGTTCAATGCAACAACAGACTTCAACACCATTAAGTCCCAATCTTATGAAAACCTGACCATTTCTTGATAAATTACCATTCAAAACTGTATTAAAACTAATTATCTCCCTTACATGAAATGATGACGTATCGCAAGGTTCAAAAATATTGTTTTCTTCTTGTAAGTGAGTTTATTTTGACATTATGAACTTTTCAGTTTCTGATCGCTGGATTTTCAATAAGGAATCGAACATTTCAGTGAAACTTATTTCCTTGTTATCAACACCCATTTTGCACCTCATTTTTCAAATAGCAATTGAATATGCATTTATTTGTGTGCCTAGTGTACCTTTACGATTTTTTTTCTTGTAATTGGAATAATTAAACCACAAAGTAATTTCAAAACATATCTTGAAATGTAAAATATTGAATTTACAATTTAAAGTTCAGCTGAAATTGGAATATGGGTGGTCCTTAACTTATGGCCAAGTGTATAATATAGACTTGCATGTATTGACATTTTCATCTCCGTTTGCCTAAATAGTATTTTTTTTTTTGATGGGTGCTTTTTTATGATATTTCAAGAGAAAGTTAACTCTTGATGCTATTGCAGCAAGTCATTTTTCTTTGGAATGAAGGTTGGAGTTTGTGCGGAAGAGAGGGGCAAGGAATGGAGAGTGGAAAAGACTGGATAAGACGAAAGTTTGTGAAATAAAGAGGAAAGGGACGCATATAAGAGAGGAAGAATAAATGGCAAAGGGAAAATATTAAATAAAAATGCAATGTTTATAAAAACAATGGGTCATCAATAGCAGGAACGGGAAAATACTGGCGTTATATAAAGAACGGAAGATCGGTAAATTACCCGCTGTTCGCCCCTCAAATTTTGACGTTTGAAAATATATATTTGCCAAAACTGATATACTATACACTTTTTCTAGAATTATTATACATTCCAATGCATGAGGAAGATACGAAGGGTTTTTACCAGGGGGAATCATATTTCCCGAAGGCATTGACTAAGCGAAATATGATTGTTCCATCAAGAGAACGTATATTCTTTGAGTTGTTATTACTCCCCTTTGGGTCGTTGTCTCTTTGACACATTCCCCGTTTCCCTTCTTTTTCCTATTGTGTCCGTGGCACAGAACAGCGAACTTTGGAGGATGTTTCGGGATAGGCTAATTTTTTGGGGCTGCGTATACAATATCTGCATTAAGCGACGGCAATGGTGTATTTCTTATATATCACATGGATTCCTGTAGTTTGAGCCCGGAGCCCTAATGGAAAAGGTCAGACTCCACTAAATATTTTCCATAGGCGGCCATTATAACGTTTTGTGAATTTTCATAATTACCTGAAGTTCACTTTGTGCGGCGATATGATTTTCTCAAAGTTGCACGTCTGCCAAGTAACATATCCAAACGATGACCCAATTTTAAAGTCTAATAAGAAATTTCTTTCGCCTCATTTCACTGGGGTATGCAAATGACCAATTTTCCCTTTCATATCCTTGGGCATACGTGTCATCATTGATGAGGCTTCAGTATTTTTCCCATGCAATGAGGCTGGCCGATTCAAAATGCTTGTCAATCCGGAAGTGTTTCATGATCACAAGAGCGTTAAAGAACTCGGATATTGTCAATATTGACAGTTATATCCAAAGCGAAAGAAGCATGGCTTTGTTTATATAAGTACTATTTTTGACTATGCCAGCAGCTGATTGGTCATTTAGTAGAGTCTAACCTTAAGCCAAGAGCTCGGATCCCTGGTGTTTGAACCCGGTGCCCTTGTGTCTAATTCCGGAGAACGTAGTTCAAAAAAGGTCGGAGCCCATGTTATTCCCAAAATATAAAGACAATGAAATGAAATTTAGTGACAAGCTTCAGTATTAACCTCAGCCATGTGGATAAGTGAGGGGTGGGGTACGGGGTTCATAAATAATACTCATATTGCTAAACACTCAAAGAGTAAATAAAATATTTTCATTTTTTTTTTCTAAAGATGGCACTAAAATCAAAATTTTACTCTTAAACAGACTGTTATTTTAAAAATAAACATTTTCTCAATTCCTTCTAAAACATTTTTAACTGACAAATGGCCTATTGCAGAAACCAAATTTTAAGTAACTTCGGTATTTTGTTATTTCGTTATCGAAATGGATGCGACATTATAACTAGTAACATCGTAACTATCGCGCTGTATTTTTCTTCTTTTTTTTACTTTCTTTTCACCGAGTTTTTTCTTGCTTTTGGGGACATTTTTGAGATTACTTATTTTATTAGTACACTTGACCGTGTATCTTCTATCAATTTTTTTCAAAACGCAATTTATAATTCCATGCTATTCGGAGAGTAAAACAAATGTCCTAAATTGTAATCTGTAGTGTTACAACATGGTTTTTAAATGTATCCAATGGGTGGAGAATAGTGAACCCTAATGTCCGGTATTGGTATTAAGATTTTCCCCGAAAAAGCAATCGAAAATTAACCGTAAATGAAAATATCAAAGAAAAATAATGTCATTTACCAAATACTTGTTTCTACAGCACAAACCAACGAAATGAATGAACATTTGATTTACCTTTTCGTTTGTTCTTCCGTTGGTTTTGTGTCATACCTCTTTTTATCTGTTAAATTAGATTAAAGTTAGTGCACAAGATTTTTTAAACTTGTACTCGTTACACATTTGCATCTCCTCTGTACAAATTTCATACAGACTTGTTTAGCTTTTTTTCTGATTCCTGCATGATACATGTGTATCTAAATAATATGAACGTTGAACCGAATACACATCTTTAATAAGAAAACCAGCTAATTTTTAATATCAAAATCGCAATCGTATACAGCCGCTGAACACTGAAACGTCTTGCATTTGTAAATTGAAAAATCCGTAACTTCTGGACCTATAACTCTTGATTTAACGTCATTTGGTATCCTCATCATTAGAGAAACATTTTCTACGACTTAAACACGTTAATTATGAAATTTCTCACATCTTGTTAAATAAATTTTCAAATGTTTAAAAACTCGGCAAGCTTCGTGTTCAAACATTTGCAAAACTTATTTAACTAGTTGTGATAAATTTCTTAATCAACTTAGTTCTCGTTGTAGAAACTATTGTATTAAAAATATTATTGCCACTTATGACTGATTGAATTAACAGTCATCATTGATTCAAATTGAAACTTTAGCGTTCTGTTGAATTTGTCAATTTTCTGATACTTGTACTTTTCGAAGTCCCTTATTTATCACCCGGATTTATCATTCACATGAGATTGTTTTGCATCATATGTGCTAATGGTAGTTATGTAATTTTGAGAAGAAGTGCAAAATACTATGCCATGAAGTTATTTAACTGCAAGACATTTTTTTCTTATTTTTGATATACCTAGACACAAGTTTTAAATAAATCTAAGATTTTCATTGGTTTTATATTTATTATTTATTTCTAATACTTACAAGCCCCCAATAGCATCGTAACCATAGTAATAGTAGTAGTAAAAATATCTACAGTGTTCGTAACCATAGGAACCGCTACAGTAACCAGAACAATATAATGCACCGTATGTATGATGATAACATGTTATACCCTCTAC
Organism: Modiolus philippinarum; assembly: GCA_002080025.1. Lineage (NCBI taxonomy): Eukaryota > Metazoa > Mollusca > Bivalvia > Mytilida > Modiolidae > Modiolus > Modiolus philippinarum. The sequence goes on from MJUU01021512.1 coordinate 29,167, forward strand.
GATCACTACAATGTAAAAACAATAACATGTACATTGCTGATATTTAAGAAATATTTCATGGCAGGTATATGGTTATTGGTAATTTAACTTTTTACGAATTTAACCTAGAGCGTTATATTCCTGCCATGAATCATTTCGGTTTTTATCATTTTCCATTCTGAAGCGACTTATGAGAAGGCGGTTTTCTATGACATCACAATACATAATCTGACGTTTGAAAACAAACTGAAAGCAAAACAATAGACATTTACGTGTCTGAATGGCATGATTTAGTTAAAAACTGTTCTTAGCCTTTATTTCCTCCATAAAATAAGACGAACGAAATTAAAAACACTGTTGTTTTTCATACCGTTTATTCATATTCCGATACTATTTGCGTATGTTCTAAAATATATATATATGGTTATCGAGTATTATAATGGTATATTATAACCCCACATCCATGAACAGGACTGGGTTGCACAAAAGTTAATAGACTATTAAATATTTAACCGTCTATTAAGCTTTAAAATTTCTTACTAATTTAATAGACTATTAAATTTTAATAGACTATTAAGTTTTCATTGAACTTTGTGCAACCCAGTCCAGGAAAGATGTGAATGTAGCGTTGTGCGACAATTAACAAAGAATTCGGCTCAAACCGGTGCTAGGGGCCGTCTTGAACTTACTATGAGGTATGAGCAAAGCTCATTGTTGAAGGCCTCATGGTGACTTCAAAATGAGGAACAACAACAAAAGCGTTGTTCCTTTGCTTGTTTTTACCATGTATTTGTAGAGACTTTGTTCCATGTACATCTACTCCATATCCTTTCATCACCATTAACGATTAACAAGAGCCATGTTAGAATCACAGTTCAACTAAAATGCATCAAAATTATTCAGTTGGATCCGTTTTTCTGTAAATTTGTTCATGGGATTCCTTAATATAAAAATAGCATGGTTACATTTGATTCAATGAAAGGCCTGTTGAATGAAGTTGGAATTTTCCAAGATTGATATTGACATCTAAAAATACTCAAACTTAAAAGTGGCCCTTATATGCTTCTTTACTTTTGATTTGTTTTTGTATTCTCTCGCTTTATGAGTAGACAATGATCTGTTGTATGCACATTACTATGTTTAAACCTTACATTATATTTTAACAAAGTATGGAATACATACCAAAATAAAGTTCAATCACATAAAATCTAAACAGTCCGTCCATATTGGTCGCCAGACATGTATTTATACGTAAGGGCTATTTATCACTTAGATTATCAAACGCTTGTCGGGTTTTTCATTTATGTTTAAACCCCTATTCTTTATATTATTTATTCTAGTGATAAGAATTTGTTTTAATAATATTCTTTTTTGTTTTGAAATACAACATTTTATCAGCGATCGATATTTTTCAACTTCCGTTTTCTTCGTGGCAAAATTCAAATAGCGCCGGAATATGAAGTTTACATCTCCCATCTCACTCGCTACTCAAGAAACTGTTGTGGAAACAGTGATAGAACCCGGTTGCTCATAACCTATTTAAGCAAAGGTATGATGCCCATATCTTGAAGTCATCACTGCAGATATTTTACGGTCATCATCATGATCTTGTGGGCCGCTGTGGAATATCCGTTTCTCAGATGACAACTTTGCTCTACTGGATTTGATTTTACTACCATATTTGACATCTTTAACAGGGCGGTGCCTTGAAAGAAGCATGAAATGCTTACTCTATTGAAGCACCTGATTTTCACTATTGGTTTAAATTAACCATGTTATTCATCTAGTATATGTCTCTTCTTTGCTTTTCTGTGCCTTCTTTTTAATTTTGTGTCACCGATGTTGCCCTTGTCTTTAGATTATGTTTATTCAAGCTGACGTTTAATCAATAATTTATAGTTTAAAATTTGCATAGTTTATTCATGTGTTGAAACGTAAGGTGAATGTTGAGATTTAAGGATAGTGCCAACACCAAGTAAAATCAGGACTGATCGTTAAAATGTTTTTTTTTTTTATTTATAAGAAAAACATTTTTCAGTAGATACAGAATAAATTACCAAAATAAAGTAGGTTATCCTCACATCCTGTAGAGTTGCAGGACACTACCGCAATGGGAGGGAGGTTATGCATTCATAATACTAGTACCAGTTTTATCCACTATTTATTTTAAAATGTTTGAATAAGTTAGAAAATTTGCAGTTGACAATTTATCCAGTGGTGTTGCACCTCCTTTGTATTTTTGCCCTTTAAGTTTTGGCTATTGACAATTCTGTCAGGGAATTTGGTAATTACACCCATTTATACCTCTTGACAGCTGGCAAGATGCGTAGCACAGACATTTTTCTACGATCGTTAAGCAAATGTCAAATTTTCAGAGTATCACATGGCTAACGGTGAAAAAAGGGTACGTTTGCTGTCTGACTGAAGATGAAGAATACAGATATACTAAGGACTTCACAGCTATTAATTACTATTGGAGTAAATACTACAACTGTTTTAGATGTTACTTCTCGTCAATGTCTTTCAGATTTCTAGTTTCTCTGCTATGGCTTTTTTCTTTGTCCTGATTTAAATATACTAGTACTACTTATGGTTCTGGCTTTTTTTTACTTCTTTTACTCCAACCGCTCTGTCAATTAGTATTCCTACTTCTATTTTTGATTTAATATTACTCTAGTTTCTACTTTTGATTTTACTATTACTTCATGTTCTATTTTTCATTTTTCTAGTACTCTACTTTTTGGTCCCTTGGTGAAGCAACGGATGACAGTGTTGGTAAGAGTTTTGCTGATATAATTATGTTTTTTTCCGCATTCATATATATTTATTGCTAAAGATGGCCGAGGCATACATTAAATACCAGTAACTCACTTTTTACTCAACAAAGGTGTTTTGTTTGAATATGCATCTTGTTGGTTGTATTTCGCCAAACTCAACAAATAGTAGAAATATTATTTTGTTTGTTTATTCTCCTAGAATTACAGGATTTTTTTTTAAATCCTAACCGGTTTTTAAATACTTTATTTTTATCAGCTATTCATAATGTTTCCGGTTTGACAGCAATATTCTCATCTTCTTGTCATTTTTAGGACAATTTCTTTCATTCTCGGGTATTGTATATTTAAAATAATTTATTAAAAGTGTGTTGGCAATGTTTTGGGGAATATTCAAGGAAGCCGCGCTCGTTTTCTGGATTAATCTCATTTCATCCACTTACTTTAAACGGGAATTCATCTTTGAATAGCTGGCTGTTATTTGCAGAGCGATATCAATTTCTCAAGGGAAATCTATAAAGAATTCAAATTTCTGCATTAGTTTTTTTTCCCATAAAATTCTGCGAATGAAGAACAGAACCGCCTTTGAATGCTTCTAGCTTAAGGGTTTGTTTCTATCTAGAGTAAGGGTTTGTTTCTATTTATGAGCATTTGCTGTCACGATAAATTAAAAGGTAAAATAAGCCACCAAAGGAGCGTAAATAAAATTTGGAAGACAGTTAAATATGATAAATGAATGAATACGAAGAGAGGCCAAACTTTCGAGTCTAGTCTCTTTATCAATAAACGAAAAATGGTAATACAAAGATAATCAAGCACTGAAGTACGGTGTCTAGAAATGTGTTCAAAAGACGATCTTCTTTGCTCCATATATGCTCTGTGTACATGGTGTGATACTGATGTTTGCAGGGATAAGTAAGATCCATCGATGAGTACATGAGTAGAAAAAAACGGCAACATAAAACTAACAAAATTTGAGGAAGGAAATAAAATCTTTGTATTTTATCCCATTTGTTAAAAAGTTGACCACCAAATGACTAGTGGGACCAAATTTGACAATTTGATAGTAGTTTCAGACAAAATTTTTGGAATTCAATACATTCTCTTTAGGGGCCATGTTATATTGTATCCTGCTTGCAGCCGTCTTTGAAGATATTTTTAGTAATATGCCAACATGCAAGAAATGCATAGCCATTAAATGAAAATGTCATTTAAATTACTTGTCTTTTTATCTCACAGTTAATTCATCTAGTTTGTTTGATTTGGGTACTTTTACACGAGTTTGTGTTACACTACTTGTTTAATGAATAAGGTATTTTTGGGCTACCAAATCAGAATAGTGTGCAAATTTAAACCAGTCGAGGTAAAAAAATGTTGTGCACGGATGGATTTTTTCATTGAAACAATTCTGAACTAAATAGATATCGTGTATAGTAAGAAATAAATATTGAATAAAGGGAATCGCCAAAAAATAGAAAAATGATTGAAAAAAACAATTCTAGACGTGTTTTTGGTAAAATTCCTTAACATTCATGGCTTGTGGGTAAATGATTCCCAAGAAATTCATTATGCACTGGTAAAGAAATTGATTTTTCTCCTGTGTTAGTCTGAGGACGGTTACCTGCAGATTTCTATGTTGTGGTCGGTATTTCAGCGCCAAGAACTCCCTAACCCATCTTAATAAGACTACATGTACGTACGACTTATCCCTTTTGTGTTCAATACAACGGTCTTGTAAATTTAAGTCTACCTGTCTTGAGATTATTCGTAAGAAAACGGGAAAGAAGAATGGCAAAAGGTTTGGCTGACTACAAACCAGTTAAAACATACTGCTGGTACTTAGTTCGACTGTCCCGAGTTTCAATCTTTTTTACGTGTGTATTTGTCTTTTATTTATTTATTTATTTATTTTTATTATTATTTTTTTTTTGCTTTGTTTTGTTTTTTGTTTTTTTTGTTTTTGTAGCTACAACAATGTAGACTGTAGATGAAACTTTTGGTCATGTATGCGTGCCCCGTTGTCTTTTTTTCTAACGTGATGGTACTCTTGTAGGAATCACTCTTTTAAAAGATGTAAAACAAATGTTTTATCATTAATAATAGTTTTCATAACAAAAAAGAATTGTATATCGATGGATGTCAACTAGAGTTATGTAATTTCAAAATATAATAAACGAGCCTTTGGCGAATTTATTATATTTGAAATTACATAACGAGAGTTGATATCCAGCGATATACAATTCTGTCGAGTTGTAAAAACTATTTCTCTTATGATTTTCATAAAATTTAGTCCCGAACTGCTGTTTTTGTTTCAAACAACAACACCGTTGCTAGGTAACGTTAATCACGGCCAACGAGATTTCACAGTGGTCCAATAAAAACGACGTAAAAATAATAGCACATCACGTGTTATTACTTGGCGTTCGACCAATTAAATTCCTGTAAAAGCGATTCAACAAATTATATCCAACTCCAGCTTCAAAGTCTCGTTATGTACCACAAATAACTATTCGAGCAAGGAATAGATAATAAGCGTACATCATAAGAGAATGGTAGCAAAACTATCTTCTTATTGTTAATAATAGTATGAAAAAAGGCTGGATTTTGTGTAACAATTATTTGATGTCACTTTTTTTAGATTTCACACTGTTAGTGCTTTAGTATTTATTGTTGTATTTGTAGTGTTTGTTTTTTGTGGTTGTGTAGCGTCTTTGGTCTTCCATTTTCTGATGCTCTTGGTTTTGCCTTGTCTCTGGACTTTGATTTATGTATTCTTGTGATTTGTTCCTTCGGTATTCTACTGCCGTTCTTTTGAGAATAAATTGAAAAACCCATGTGGTGGCTGTCAGTAGAAAGGCCTATACTTTCTTAGCAAGTAACATACATACCACTAAGCTATTACCACATTAACCACATTTTTGAAAACTTCAACATAATTTGCACCATTTTTCATCTTCAATAACAAAATAAGATTCATATTAGGCTGAATCAAAAACGAAATATTCACTTAAATAGATTGTCATTTCCTTTGTGAGACAGGTGGAAGTCTTGATTCTTGTGTGGTACCAGTAGACGTTGAAGTGAGATTGTTATTATTCACTATCTGTTGATTGTGCTGTGAATAATTGCCAAGCGATGAATATGAAGGTGGTGGTGGTAGATTGTCCACAGACGAATAACCTGGCAGTGGTGGTGGTACAGCTGATGCAAGTGGATATGGTGCTCCAGTCCCTATTGTGGAGTACTGATATGGCGCACTTAATGGGGCTGAGTTGTAAAAACGAGTCTCTGCGACTGAAATATAAAAGTGTTATGTATGATCTCTATATATTTCAGTTATGGTGTACTTGTTTGTGAGAGAATTTCTGAATGGATATACTATCATACTTTAAAATTCTGGCATTTATTATTTTTTGTAATTTCCAAATGTTATTTTGACCACCCGTTTATAGTGCCAACATGTCACTTTTTAGAAATGCCAAGTTTTCTTACTATCAACTTTATGTGTGCCCTGTGTTAAGTTACGAAGTTACCGAAGTTATATGTTGTAATCGTCCACTAGTGTTGTCGGGCAACAGATGACAGTAATTGTAAGAACACTTTGCTTGTTTAATTAATGTGTTTTGAAGATCCCGCATCAATGACAGCAAAAGATATCAATGTAGCATTGTTCGACATTTAGCAAGGAATTCCACTCAAACCGGTGCTAGGGGTCGTATTGAAGTTACTTTGAGATATGAGAAAAGCTCATTGTTGAAGGTCTCATGGTGACTTCAAGATGAAGATCAACAATAAAGGCATTGATCCCTTGCTTGGTTCTACTATGTATTTTTAGAGACTCATGTACATTCACTCCATATCCTTTCATTGTTTAATAATAGTAATTCCTTTTCATATGAATTGCCTTTTACTCGCAAATTTAAAAACATACACATTTGAAAATTATGTATTTGAATTTGTAAAAACTAATCTTTATTGAAATAAGAGTTAACTTAAATTTTTGCACAAAAAGTATTCTTCTGGAATAAAAGAAGACATTTGTTAGTTTTTTTTACCAACTTTTTTGACACGCATACAAAAGTGTCAGTTTCGGCTTGAATTTATTGTTTTGTTTACTAAATACGCTTGGAACCTGAAAATTCTTGCGTAATTTAATGTGTATCTTCAAAACTCAAGTGTTTGAGGTCCACTTCTTCCCCCGTTGGCAGATTTGACTTATATTTTCTGAGTTGCTTCTTTAAATAAGAAGCTAATTGATGAGCCAATAAAATCAATCAATATTGGTTAAGACTGCTATTCATTGGTTCATCTGGTTGTATTTGATCAAGGCAAATGGCTCAGGAAATATAAATGACGTCTGTCCCAGTCTCAGGGACTCATTTAGATGTTTCTTGTGTGGAGAAGCAGCCCCGGAAATATTTGCCAAATCTGTCAAGGGTTTGTTGGCCCAAAGTCCATGTAGTTCCGTCGTTGGTTTCTTTACACAAAATGGCGGATCCGAACAAAAAGGAACAGAATCGATGTTTTCTTTCGTACAGAACGAAAGGGGAAATTACTAGACGAAATTATTCAAAGCAAGGAGAACGAACCTTTGGTGAATCAAAATGGGAACCACCATTCAATTTGAATATACTGGCACGAGAAAACGATCAAAACAGCGAGTACGAAAGCGAAAGGGATGATAAACACGCAAATACGACAGGATTTCAAACCATATAATAATAACAAACGATTCACATTTTAGTTCCGTATGCCATATACATGTATGTACAAAAAGCGGTCGTGGATAGCAAGCAGAAGAGTGTTATACCTATTAAAAAGTAACCCCCCCCAAAAAAAATAATAAATGGATTTAAAACTTTACTGTTCAATCTGAATAACAACAAAACAAAAATTTATTACTTTTAATTTACTTAAATATATATCAAGTAATCACATTTACCGTTTTTTATATATACATTACCAAAATACAGCACGCGAATGTTGCAAATACACAAAGCCGGCTATGACAGCCGGCTATGACAGCCGGCTATCTTGAATTTCAAAAACAACCACCTTTCGTTGGGCAAAAAAGGGAAACACTGGTGGGGAATGACATATAGACATCAGATACTTGACCTGGGAAGATGTGTAATTTGCTTAAGTGCATATTTTTTGTTATCAAATCTTGTTCAATTTAAGTTTTGCTTATTTTCAGAATAAAAGACATTGTCAAAGCTTTTATATGGTCTTTATCAGGGATATTTCTTGATATTTCTCTAATAGGATATTTAGTCTCTTACAGACTTTAAACAGACCTTAATTTCTGGTTCTCAAGGTGATTTTATTTGATCTGCACTACGAGAAATAAGTTATGGCAATCTGCATCTCACATGTTACGGAAATTTCGTCATTTTATTACCTTGAATGCTCAAGATTGAATTTGAATTTTAAATCTTGATATTGTAATCTAAAAAAAATACGAAGTGAAGGTTTATAGAAAAGGGGAGGTTTGGGTACCAATAAACCGGTTAACCCTATCGCTAGCTCTTGCTAGTGCTGGTACCAAGTCCGACTATCCCGAGTTCCTATCGTTGTCCATTTTATTATGGCCTAGTTCGATCATCAACCACAGTTTAGTTTAGTCAGTGTTATTGCGCATGTCTGGTCACCTGAATGATCGAACCCATTTTAGTACCAGTAGATTAGTTAATATGGCGGCAATTTCAAACAAAATGTGCATTTTGGAAATGTTCGTTGGCGACGAGGAAGATTATCATCGTTTGTTTGTCATCCGATCACCAGACTACCACAGTATAGGAACCTGTGCGCCTGAAATATCTGTCTTGCGGTTCAATCTGTAGGCTGTAGGACGTTTTTACAGGTAAACATGTGAAACAGCATGCATGTCCTGTAAGTTTTTTACATATTGTCAATGACTTAGGAAATTTTTTAAGTTTGAAAAGTTCGCCCAACGTGTATGAATGATTAATGTATCCGAAGATGTCGTTATTTACAAGTAGCCTGTTGATTTCAAATTCAAAAGTCTATATTCAAACGTGAAATAAACGGTCACTAAACAGATATAGAGCTATTTCTTTGCTTATGTGTGCGTACCTGTCTTTATATTTATATAGCTAGTATATTGTATCATTAACTGCACATACAAAGCCAGATAATCATTTGCACTTTCTTTTTGATAGCGAAAATATCATTTAAATAAAATTGTCGACTGTATACTGTTTACGGTAGTACTGTATAAGTCTGTTTACTGTCTTATCAAGAAAACAGTTGTAGGCTGACTGACGTATTATTTTTATTGAAATGAGCAGTATTTAGCCTTACCATACAATTTTATTATGTTTTTGCAACTTGAAGTATTTTATGTTACTTTTTTAGTAAAATGGACCGTGTCAGCAGGCATTTTTGTTACTTTGTGAATGGAACTTTTACTGTTTCGAAGAAATATTTCACTATATCATAGAAGCACGCAAAAAAGAAATATCCAAACACATTTGGAAAAAAAACAAGAAAAATAGCAGGATATATACATTTGAATTATAACATAGGGGTAATAGACTACATTTGAAATAAAGAAATAGGGCCATAAAGCCGTGAATTTTGTTTATAACTTTGGATATTTTCATAATAATCTCACATGTTGTCGTGAAATAGCGTAAGGTAGTCTCTGGTATTTGTACTTCCAATCAGTAAAATTAATTATATGCCACGCGTGTATGTTTTTTTCATGTAAACAGCGGAATATGGCTGTAAATAACATTTACTCTCTATTTAAGCCATTTTACAGTACTTGAAGGACACCAAGAACCAAAACCATTTTTTTTGCGAGTGTATAAACATTTGCCCTCCAAATGACTATGAAAAAGATTGCAAATGGGGCAAATGTCAAGGAGACAACATCCCATATCCAGGTTAAAACGACCCAAAACAAAGCATCTAGGGTCACCGTACGGTCTTCAACACAGTGAGGAACCTCACACCATATAGCAAGCCCTAAATAGCCCCAAAAAGTTAGTATAGTTTGGTTCTGTNACCATTTCTCGATATGAGCATGGAAATTATTTAGATACATGTAATTCAGAAAAAATACGTACTATTAGTGTTTGTATGTATAACTGCTACCCCACCTGGGTTGTTGACAGGATGGACGATTCTTCCTCTTGTACCTGCTGTCTTTGTACATGATGCACAAACAACAACAATAATGGAGATTATGATGAGAAGGACCACTATTGAACCGAATATGATTCCAATCACTGCACCAATAGACCTTTAAAAAAGAATGATATGGTATGTTATTAAAAGCCAGTCAACTAATTTGTCAACCATTATTGTATGTGTATAAGTACTCCAACAGGAAAAAGATACAGTTCAAATTCAGTTAAAA
>MJUU01021513.1:12908-35674 GCA_002080025.1 Modiolus philippinarum
TTACTTTTTGTTCATTGACTTTTATATTTCCTTGTTTTAGACCTTCATCCTTGACTTAACATTATCCACATAGAATATATAATCCAAAATGCTAATAAAACAGATATGACACACATGCATACCGTGAAAATGTCATCTACATCTAGCGCATGATTTTGTCTCAACAATTGACCATGTAACATGTACATGTATAGCCATAGAAACATATTTTCATCATTTATTGTACAAAAAAGTAATAACTGACTTGTCTCGGCCTTCTGATCCAATATCCTTGATGTAAATAGGCCACCCGTTAAAGAGAAGCAATTGTAAGTTTGAAAACTTTGTCAAAAAAACAAAACAAACAATTACTTTCTTAAGATTAAAGATTACTGCTGCTCATTGCTTGTATGTTTATCTTCGTCATTCTCAACATTTCTATGGTAAGTCACCCATCTGTTGCGCTCAAAGCTTTAAAATGATGTTTTTTTTTGTTTTTGTCTGTGTCGGTTTTTATCTTTCTGTTGAGTTCCCGACTGTATAATTTCGGACCGATGACGGAAATAGCGATTCCGTAATTAATTAATTAATTAGCTAAGTGCAGGCACTATTGCAAATGAAATTTTGAAATGGCATAGCAATCCCAACTTCTGGATATATGAAGCTTAGTCGTAGTATTTGTTGTTTCTGCAGCAACCTGTGTAAAAAAAAACGCCTCATTATTTTAGTATAAATATGACGTAAAAATAATTTAGCCACATATTTGTTAAAAAATTGCAGCTAATCTTTCTTGACCGCATTCATGACAAAATGGATATATGGATGTAGCGTTGTTCAACATTTAGCAATTGGGTTCCGCTCAAACCGGTGCTGGGGAGTTGGGACCGTCTTGAACTTACTACGAAGTAGGAGTGTTAGCTGTTTGTTGAATGCCTCATGAAGAACAGCAGCGAAAGCGTTGTTCCATTTGCATATTCTCACCATGTATTTATAGGGATTTTTTCCCATGCACCATACACCATATCCCTTTGTTTGTTTAACTTTGATAAGAATTATTGAAAAAGTTCATCAGAGAAAGTCTATATCACTTCTTAGTTTACATGCACAGTAAATCTAAAAATGACTTTCTGTTTTCGTCTTAAAATTATCTAGTAGTCTTAAGTAGACGCAACTAGCTTCCATAGGAAATTTTAATTCTATTTTTTTATTTTCCTTGCTGCTTTTTATCAGTTCTTTACAAGGGTGGAAATCATTTTTTTATTTAGTAATAGTTGAAGCATATTCTACCTACCTGCCCCAGGGGTCTCCCAATTAATACTTTTCATATGCTCATTTTCTAGCGTTCCTATATTTCAAAAGATTTCAAATGTTTCTTTTTAGAACAATTCATTTTATCATGAAAAAACCCTAGCAAGACGGCCATTGCATTTATCAACAATTTTATCCTTTCTTAGCACTATTGAGATTAGTTTTTGTTATTTCAAAAACTTCATATTTTTGTTTCATCTGATAAGTATGAGGAATGGAAAGTAATAACAACTTGCATATTTGGAGAACAGAACTATATATTTGTAGTATATTAAGGTCCTGCACTATGATAATTCTCCATCAAGAAAGAAGGGTCCTCATCCTTAATATAAGTTTCTATAGGTAAATATATTCTTAAGAGTTAGCATATACTCCAGATAATAGCGCTTGTACAATCAGCAGGTATTAAAAAGCTGTGTAGATGTTGCTAACATAAGTTTTTACTGTTGGTTCTATTAAAAGTTTTACGTTGATGGACCAAAAATCTATCAACAAGTTTGCAAAAGCAATTAATTCAAAATCAATCAATCCATTTTAAATTTTCAATAAACATAATTGTGATATTGAAACAAACAAAAAACAGCAGTTGTAGGTCAAATCTCAAAGCACTCTTAAGTAAGGTCTCCGGTTTAGTGAATCTTAAACCCACACTTTTCTCGATAATACTTACTTTATTATTTTTTGTTACAATGAATTCCTTTATCTTTCACTTTTTAACGTTGTGAAGCACGACACGATGAATTAAATCAATGCGGTACATTTTTAAGATGCACTTTTATTATTTTTTTCGTTACACTGAATGTGTTCTTATCTTTAATTTTTTTAGCTTTGTGAGACAATACACGATAAATTAGATCAACGCGGTACATTTTTTCCACCACTAGAATTATCGGGTCAATCAACTTTATCGGCAGGCAGGATGTTATTGCAAATTATAGATTAGAAAGAAGCCAAAATATGTTTGATCCATTTTTACCCTAACATATTGAAAATGTTTATGTCATTGAAAGAAGGATGTCGATGCTAGATAGATCTAAAATTTACCTAAGAAATTTGTCATTCCTGTCAATTGAAGCCATAAAATATTCAACTAAAACGGTTCACTCGTACCAAATTGTTAAAAAGCAGCAAACCATAGACTCAAGGAAGTAATTAAAAATATCAGATATATTTCACTTTGTAAGACTTCAGATTATTTATCAAATCATTCTTTCCTTAGGGACTGATTTTATCACTCAAACGGACTCTCTACCCTTCCACTTTGCAATATAGTAAAGTACATCAACGATGTTAATCTTATACATTGAGATCATTTTAAACTCTGTCTATTTTCGGCACTCGTATTGTTTTAGGACCGTTGCTTTTTTAAATATTTACCAACGGCATTGCAGATGAAATTACTTCCCTAGTTGGGCTCTTTGCCGACGACAGTTCATTAATGCGCTCATCAACCGATATTGTTGACGTGCAACAGAATATAAACCATGATTTAGAAATTCTTGAAAAATGGGCAAAATTGTGGTTGGTGGACTTCAATCCTCAAAAAACTGAATTTGTGGTATTTTCGTTTAGAAACTGTTTACAGATTAATATCATGTTTGGTGGACAAACCATATCAAATGTTAATAATCATAAATATTTAGGAGTTACATTTTCCGATAACTGCAAATGGTCTATACATATCGATAGTGTATTTAAAATTGCTTCAAAGCAAATTTCTGTCCTGCGAAAATTAAAATATATACTGTGTAGGAATAACTTGAACAGTATATATCGAACAAATATTTTACTCCTTCTTGAATATGCGTGTGAACTATGGGATGGGTGTACTATCGAAAAATCTGAAAAGTTAGAAAGGCTTCAGTTTGAAGCTGCTAGAATTGTCACTGGATTGCCAAGGTATGCCAGTGTTGAATCATTACTTTTTGAGATAATTTTATAGTTCCTTCATTCTATCTCTTTAGTAATAGGAAAACACTCAAATGTGTCATAGATGCAGCCCACTTAAAGCATATTTATTTAGGGCAAATTTGATTGACAATTCAAGTTGCAATTGTGGATGCCCTTTTGAAGATTCAATTCATTATTTCTTAAGCCCCATTTACATGGACAAGATTTACACCAGTATGTAAATTTACACGTGTGTAAAACTACACAAGTATGTAAAAGTATTTTTGCTATGCATTTACATGCTTTTAATCTTAGGTGTGTATTTTAATTTAAAAAGCTTATTACAAGGAGTGAAAAGGGCCGAAAACATGTAAAAAAAGTTTTCATTAGAACTTTGAAATTTGTAGAATGATAGAAAAACATAAAGTTGTTTTTTTTTTACCTTTGTTATTTTTTTAATCATAGTCCAACTTCCCCATAATAAGCCAAAAATTCAACATCAGACAAAACTTTCAGAGAAGTCTGAATTTAATCATGTTTATAGAAATCATAGTTCAGTATGTGTGCATCAATTTCGTGATTCAAATCAAGTTACAAGACCCTTTTCTTCCATTTCATAGACAGAAACAGCATTTTGCACAGTGTGCATTTTAAACTTGGCATTTATACATGTTCAAAATGCATACCGTGTAAACTGACACATGTGCAAATATACATTTACACTTGCCCCTGACCTCATGCAAATTTACACCCTTTGTTAAGTTTACACACGTATGCAGTTGCGTTTACATGCAGTAATTGCACACCAGTGCAAATTTGCATACCTGTGTAAAAATACACATGTGTGTAAAACCATGCATGCAAATGGTGCTTTAGAATGTCCACTGTTTGCAAATATAAGAATCCTTTATTAAATCCACTTCCTTATACATTGAGTATTTATTATTCGGTTCAGATTCACTCAATAATGAATTTTTAAAAATAAACAATTATATTTAACATTCTAAACGTTTCCAAACTTAATTAATTTTTTTCTTAATTTCTATGTTAACTCGACTCTTATTTTTCTTTCCTCCTTTTTCTTTTTTCTTTTTATTATATAACAGTACCAAATTTATGTTATGTTGTTCTTCATATATTTATTCATATTTATATGTTTATTAATTAGTTTTTAATGTTGTCATCTTGTATGCAATATTTATCCCCGCACTTTCGAAGAAAGTTCGGGGATAATGTTATACCCTCCGTCTGTCTGACCGTCCGTCCGTCCCTCACACTTTTCTTGTGATTCAAACTCCTCCTACATTTTTGGATTTAGGGATTTAATTTTGTTATAGAATTGTTGCATATAGTCTGTAGATGCGCAATAAGCTTTCGGATTTTTGATATTGGTCTTGGTGCAAACAAAACATGATGTCAATTTTAACAAAGACCCAAAGATGTGGATTAGACACATGTGGCATGTGACGCAAACTCCTCCTACATTTTTGGATTTAGGGATCAAATCTTTATGCAGAATTGTTGCATATAGTCTATAGATCCGCAATAAGCTTTTGGAATTTTGGTTCCGGTTCCAACTTTGGAAAATTTCCTGAAAATGTCAAAGACACATATCTTTTTTTTATTTTGGCATATTATCTTATATTCTGACAAGTGTTTTGTAAAAACTTAGGATTCTGAAAGGTGGTTCCAATTTTCATAAATTTCCTGAAAGTCTCAAAGACTACTAATTTTTTTTTGGAATTCTACGTAGCAACCGTATTTAAAATGTTTGTGTAGTTTAGGACGAACATTTGCATGAATTGGATTTCAAAAATATTTCATTCCAATTTTGGTAAATTTCCTGAAAGTCTCAAAGACCACTTATTTTTGAAATTCTTCCTAGCAACCATACTTAAAATGTTTGTGTAGTTTAGGACGAACATTTGCATGAACTGGATTTCAAAAATATTTGATTCCAATTTTGGTAAATTTCCTGAAAGTCTCAAAGACCAATTATTTTTTGGAATTCTACCTAGCAACCATTCTTAAAATGTTTGTGTAGTTAAGGACGAACATTTTCATAAATTGGATTTCAAAAATATTTGATTCCAATTTTGGTAAATTTCCTGAAAGTCTCAAAGACCACTTATTTTTTGGAATTCTACCTAGCAACCATACTTAAAATGTTTGTGTAGTTTAGGACGAACATTTTCATAAATTGGATTTCAAAAATATTTGATTCTAATTTTGGTTAATTTCCTGAAAGTCTCAAAGACCACTTATTTTTTTCGAATTCTACCTAGCAACCATACTTAAATTGTTTATTTAGTTTAGGAAAAATATTTTCATCAACAGGATTTCAAAAATATTGATTCCAATCTGGTAAATTTCCTGAAAGCCTCAAAGACCACTTATTTTTTGGAATTCTACTTAGCAACCATATATCCTAGAATTCTTTTAGTAACTATCAATAGGTAGATTTAAAAAATAATGAAAAAAATATGCCTAGGGTGTATAATAACTGTTTTCTGTGTCAAACAGGGAGTGCGGGGATAGCTGTCGTTTCCGACAACATCTAGTTTGTAATATAATTGTATGGAGAGAACATAGTCAGTAGTTATAAGTGGTGTTCAATCCAATTGATTTATTAGTCAATAAACTTTGTTTAAAGTAAAGTCTTCAAATATGAATGGTTTCAATTCCATTTAAGAGTTTGGAAAATATATCAGCGCCTTTGAATATATTGACATAAGTACTAATGTCTGTTTAAGAATGTCATAGGTCAACCAATCGAATAGTGAAATTGTTTGAACATTTAAATGTACTTGGGCTTCTCATTTGCTTTCATAAGAATACAGAGAACCGAATATACATGTATCGCATTATCAAATTAACAGTTCTTTCTACTCAAACTTTAGAACTGTTGTTTTATATATGAACATAAATGTTAACTCCATTCAAAAGCTATAGTTCCGGAGAAAGTACAAGATATGTCCTACATTGTTTTTTGTTTATAAGGAACTTCACATTAGACGCTAGGTGATAGCTACAAATGGCCTTGATAACACTAAATGTAAAATTAGACGGAAACGCCATGTTTCTATAGAAGACCAATGTAAAAGAATTTTTCAAAGGAGAGGATAAAAGAGGAAATCATTCATATTTGAAATCCGACTGATGAGATTTTAGCTTTAACAATTAAAGAAATAAGCTTGTAACAACACAACAGATAAGATTTAAACCACAAAGAAGTTCTAAAGAAAACATTTAAATACGAACTAAGAAATTATGGAAATATTTATGGACTTTAACTTGGGCAACTCTTACTTGCAGCCTATCACTGAAAAAAAACCCTTACTATTTTTATGGTAATCAGGTAGTTCCTCTTTGTTTATTTCTTACTACTCTTTATTTCAAAATATTATTTTAGTCATTATAATAAAGTAAAAACCCGATTTTCCTCACGAATGCTGAGATTGGAACATTTAATCTCACGAAAACTCATTGAGCACATTTTCCTCGTTAAAACTAGAGTTACTGTGTCCTAGTGGGCCATGGATACCCCCGCCCCGCCTCTTCCTGCATTTTGTTTAACATCTGAAAAAAGGGAATTATTGGAAAACAAAATACAAAGTGCACATCTATAATATGTAATTAAGGTCCTGCATAGGTTTCATGAAGTTCTAATCAGTGATCACGCAGGAGTAGTGGATACCAGGTATTCACCATATGGTTTGCATTGAGATGAAAAAGCTAAAATGACAAAGTCCAAAACATGTCAAAAACCTGCAAAAAAGGAAAAATTGGAAAACGAATAGTGCAATCCATATATGCAATATGTAAAAAAGCTGCGGCATAAGCTTCATGAAATTCAAATTAGAACTTTGACAGGAGCAGTGGATACCATGGGGTCTGAATTGAGCTAAAATGACAAAGTCAAAAATATGTCAAAAATCTAAAAAAGAGCAATTTGGAAAACCAAAAAGTGTAGTGCACATCTACAATATGTAATTAAGCTCCTGCATAAGTTTCATGAAATTCCAATCAGTGGCTTCAGAAGAGTAGTGGATACCATGTTTTCACCATATGGTTTCCATTGAGCTAAAATGACAAAGTCCAAAACATGTCAAAAATCTCGAAAAGGAATCATTGTAAAACAAAAAGCGTAGTGCACAACTTCAATATGTAATCAAGCTCCTGCTTAAGTTTCATGAAATTCCAATCTGTGGTTTAAGAGAAGTGGATACCAGGTGGTCACCATATGGTTTGCATTGAGCTGAAATGACAAAGTCCAAAACATGTCACAAATCTGGAAAAAAAGGGAATTATTGAAACACAAAAAGCGTAGTGCACATCTAAAATATGTAATTTAGCTCCTCCAGAAGTTTCATGAAATTCTAATCTGTGGTTGACAAAATGCATGGGTGTTTCACGGAACACATGTGTCGCTGCACTATATATATTTAAGAATTCTTGTGTTCAATATAATTACAAAGTCCATGTTGCACATCTACTGAAGCATGCATTCCTCCAAGTTTGACAGACAAATAAAGGGCCATTTATCAGGAATTAGGGATAATGGAAGCATATCCTTAAGACTCCCGTAAGCTAAAATGACAAAGTCCAAAAAATAGTGTAAAAACTCGAAAAACTCAATTAAAGAACATCAAAATACATGGTGCACATCTTCAATATATACTGAAGCATTCGTACAAGTTTTGTTGAAAAGTGCCAACTGGTTTAGGAGGAGTTGCGGATAATGGAGACGTACCCGCAAGACTCCAGTAAGCTTAAATGACAATGTCCAAAAACAGCGTAAAATCTAGAAAAAACAAAATTAAAGAAAAACAAAATGCGCAGTGCACATCTTCAATATATACTGAAGCATTCCTGCAAGTTTGGTTGAAAAATACAAAGCCGTTGAGGAGGAGTGGCGGATAATGGAGACGTACCCTCAAGACTCCAGTAAGCTAAAATGACAAAGTCCAAAAACAATGTAAAATCTGGAAAAAATGAAATTAAAGAAGAACAAAATGCATGGTGCACACCTTCAACATATACTGAAGCATTCCTTCTAGTTTCGTTGAAAAGTGCCAAACAGTTTAGGAGGAGTTGCGGATAATGGAGACATACCCTCAAGACTCCAGTAAGCTAAAATGACAAAGTCCAAAAACAGTGTAAAATCTGGAAAAAAATAAAATTAAGGAAAAAACAAATTGTGTGGTGCACAACTTCAACATTTACTGAAGCATTCCTGCAAGTTTCGTTGAAAAGTGCCCAACGGTTTAGGAGGAGATGCGGATAGTGCTTAAATTTTTGGAGCCATACAGACGGACAGACAAACGGACGCAAGACGACGGATAGTGATCCCTATTTGTCGATCCTGCACTAGGTGCAGACGACACAAAAAGTCAAAAACATGTTGAGAATCTGGAAAAAGGGAATTTTTGGAAAGCAAAAAGCGCAGTGCACATCTACAATATGATATCAAGCTCCTGCATAAGTTTCATGAAATTCTGATGAGTGGTTTAGGAGGAGTATTGGATACCATGTGGTCACCATATGGTTTGCATTGAGCTAAAATGACAAGGTCCAAAAGATGTAAAATCTGGAAAAAAGGGAATTATTGTAAAGCAAAAAGCGTAATGCACATCTACAATATGAAATCAAGCTCCTGCATTAGTTTCATGAAATTCTGATCAGTGGTTTAGGAGGAGTAGTGGATACCAAGTGGTCACCATATGGTTTGCATTGAGCTAAAATGACAAAGTCCAAAAGATGTCAAAAATCTGGAAAAAAGGGAATTATTGAAAAACAAAGCATAATGCACTTTTACAATATGAAATCAAGTTCCTGCATGAGTTTCATGTAATTCTGATCAGTGTTTTAGGAGGAGTAGTGGATACCATGTGGTCACCATATGGTTTGCATTGAGCTAAAATGACAAAGCCCAAAGGATGTCAAAATCTGGTTAAAAAAAGGGAATTATTGGAAAACAAACAGCGTAGTGCACATCTACAATATGCAATTAAGCTCCTGCATAAGTTTCATAAACTTCTGAACAGTGGTTTAGGAGGAGTAATGGATACCAGCTGTTGGGTACAAAAAGACAGACGGACGGACACCATGAACATTTCATGAAATTCTGATCAGTTGTTTAGGAGGAGTAGTGGATACCATGTGGTCATCATATGGTTTGCATTGAGCTAAAATGACAAAGTCCAAAACATGTCAAAAATCTAGAAAAATTGGAATTATTGTAAAACAAAAAGCGTAGTGCACATCTACAATATGCAATTAAGCTGCTGCATAAGTTTCATAAACTTCTGATCAGTGGTTTAGGAGGAGTAATGGATGCCAGTTGTTGGGTACAAAAAGACGGACGGACGGAAGGACGGACACCATGAACACTATATACCTCCCGCAAAGCGGGGGGGGGGGAATAAAAAATGTTCGCGAAATTACGCAAAACTTTCGCAAATAAACACGAAACTTTCGTCAAATAACGCGAAAAACTTACTTTCGCGATAAAAACGCGATAATTTTAGAAAATAAATCCGAAACTTTCGCATATAAACGGGATATTTTGGCGAAAAACAAACGCGAAACTTTCGCAAAGAAACGCAGCAATTTTTACGAATAAACATGAAAATTTCGCGAATTAACGCGATTATTTTCGCGAAAGAAAAACGCAAAAAGTCTATATTTAAAAAAACAACAACAACATGGGCACCATAGCATGAAGACTGAACATAATTTACACTGGACTTATGGGAAAACTATTTAACCAAGCTTTACAACAATGATGTATATTGTATGGAAGCACTTTTTCCAAGATTGCACAAATTGTTCCGTACCACCAAAAACATACCCGCAAAGGCCTAACATAATTAAACCCTTTTGGGAAAAAACGTGTTAAACTACTGAAGAAAGGAAAAAATGAATATCTAATCAACAAACCGAACGGATAGCAAAAACCTCATAAATCAAAATGTCACGTCCCTGTGCAAGTAATGGAGTTCTTATTCTGGTCATTCCTTGCCTTTTTCATGCACATCGAATCATAATAATTATGTGTCTCTGGTCTATTGCTGTAAATACTTATCATGTACAGTAACTGAGATCGAGGCGGCCAATAATATACCCCGATATCGTTAGTTATATCTTTGGTAACATAGTCTTGGGGATGACGATGAGAAGGGAAAGAAATTACATTTCACTGAAACTATTTGCGAAACCATGTGATGCAAGTTTTTATAGGGTAATTTTCATTTGGTAAAATTCATATTTTTATAGATTATAAGTCCTGCCCAGCCAGAGTTCCTGACTGAAATCACCATTGATGCTGGTACTGTGTTCTATCACCATTGAATTCATGAGATGAGCATGGAGATACGGTTTTGAAGATACTTTAAAGCCACTCGAATCATTAACTCCATTACATTTTGACCCCCAGCAGAAGCCAATACAATCATGAATATAGAACGGGAGCACAGGTTTGGAAGTACTCCGGGGTTTGTTCAAGCAGCGGACTCCATTACATTTAATCCAAGCAGCAGCAGCCGAAGAAACCCAACCACTGGTTGCAAAATAATTGAACCCGTTAAAATTGTACTGTAATACACTTACAAATACTCTATAGCCTTTCTGAACAACGAATGCATTAGTCATATATCAAAACCAGACCCGCTTTCGCAGAAATGAATGGAAAGACAAGTATAGCGTTGATCGACATCTAACAACTAATTTCGCTTATTGCTGCGGTAAATTCTTAGGAAGTGGCGAAACTTTTTATTTTAATGAAGTCAAGATTAACACCCAAAGCTTACTCAATGTGTTAGATTCATCGATATGAAATGACTACATCGTAGATATATCAGACGTGAAAGCCTGACAAATGTATACAGTGTTGTTTTTAGTCAAAGAAAGGTAGACAGCTCGGAGTGTTAATCTTAATTTCGGTAAACTGAAAGTTTTGACACGTCCTTGACTGCAGCAATAAACCGATGCCAGGGGCCGGATTGAATTCATTATGAGGTATGAGCAATAGCTCATTGTTGAAGGCCTCATGGTGACTTCTAAGGACGACAATAAAAGCGTAGGTTAGGTTGTCGGTTTTTACAATGTATTAATTGGGACTTTGTCTCATGTACATTTTGCTCTACATGTATATATTTTTTTATTGTTTAACCAATAACCAAACCATATACAGGAGCAGCAAATTGAGCTTGACTTTCACCCCCAAGGCTTGACTCAGGCGGAAGATATGCGGCCCAAGGCTTGACTCAGGCCGCATAAAGGCCCAAGGCTTGACTCAGGCCGCATATATACGGTCCAAGGCCTGACTCAGACCGCATATATGCGGCCCAAGGCTTGACCCAGGCCGCATATATGCGGCCTAAAAATGCCAAAATGGCCCATGATAGAGTGAGAGTTGCGGTGCTTGAGGACATGATAAATTAATATATTTTTAATAATTTCTGTGAGTTCTGAGGTCTAACCCCAAAAAATTTTAAAAATTATTATGCGAGTTTGAAAATTATGTTTCAGGCCGCACATATGCGGCCTAAGATAAAATCAGGCCGCAAATGTGCGGCCTGCCATAATTAAGCTACTTTTACTATTTTCTTTAAAAATCCTTTTATTTTTAAGGACAATACTTCACTTCGAGGATCCTTTGAATAATTTGAGACTTTCTGGGCAACTTTGCTCTCATCCTTTCTGCTTTTCTGCTGATACTTATTTAAGTTATTTTTTATAAAAAAAATAACATTTTTTCTTGTTATTTTGCGCTAAATTCAGATATAAAATCCATGTCTTTGTATATTTCTGTAAAAATTATGTCATTTTAGAACCTAGGCCGCATTTCTGCGGCCCAACACTTAAGGTATATAGAACTGATATAGACCATTTATGATGACAAAACTTTGTTCTTATGTGATTTTGTGCATATATTTGTGATTCTAATTAAGTTTTGACAATATTTCTAGACTTTTGAATTTTTCTCCATTGTACTATATGGCAATGGGAATTCAAGCCGCAAATATGCGGCCCAGAATTTAAGGCCATATATATGCGGCCTGGTACTAATATCTCCCTTATATGTTGTTTTTACATCATAACTAGTCTATTTCAGTGGTTTTAGTCAATATTTTACTATATTGGTACAACTTTATTCTTTTTCCTGTAGCATAGTATACTAATGGGAACTCAGGCCGCATATATGCGCCAAGTAGTTTAGACCACATACATACGGAATGGTACTTAAATATCATTTATATCTTGTTTTACATCATAACTAGCCTATTAGAGTTCTTTTAATCAATGTTTGACTATATTAGTTCTACTTTACGCTAGGCCTCAAATATGCGGCTTGACTTGGTATACTTATGGGAACTCAGGCCGCATATATGCGGCCCAGAATTTAAGGCCACATACATGCGACCTGGTACTAATATCTCACTTATATGTTGTTTTTCCATCAAAACTAGCCTATTTGAGTGGTTGTAGTCAATGTTTGACTATATTAGTACTACTTTCCACTGGGCCGCAAATATGCGACCTAGCCTAACTCAAGTCCATAAAAGTCTCGCTGGTACGATACTTTGAATCTCTATTAATCTCATATAAACTGTTTCTGGTGGCTAAAACTTTGTTTTCATGTGATGCTATGCATAAACTTTGCATTCTAAACAACATTTAATCATTCTTTAACTGTTTTATTTTTTTTCCTATAGCATGGTATACTAATGGGAACTCATGCCGCATATACAAAAAAAAGTACGAGGCCCAGTGTTTAAGGCCACATACAGACGGAGTGGTACTTAAATATCATTTATATCTTGTTTTTACATCATAACTAGCCTATTAGAGTTGTTTCAGTCAATGTTTGACTATATTAGTACTACTTGGTATACTAATGGGAAATCAGGCCGCATATATGCGGCCCAGAATTTAAGGCCACATACATGCGGCCTGGTACAAATATCTCACTTGTATCGTCTTTTTACATTATAACTAGCCTATTAGAGTTGTTTTAGTCAATGTTTGATAACATTTTTACAACTTTACACTGGGCCGCAAATATGCAGCTTGACCTGGTTTTCTTATGGGAACTCAGGCCGCAAATATGCGGCCCAGAATTTAAGGCAACATATATGCAGCCTGGTACTAATATCTCACTTATATCGTCTTATTACATCATAACTAGCCTATTAGAGTTGTTTTAGTAATTTTTTTACTATATTAATACTACTTTACACTGGGCCGCAAATATTCCGCCTGGCCTAACTCAAGCCTATAAAAGTCTCACTGGATCGATACTTTGAATCTCTATAAATCATATAAACTGTTTCTGGTGGCTAAAACCTTGTTTTTATGTGATGTTATGCATAAACTTTGCATTCTAAACAATATTTAACCATCCTTTAACTGTTTTATTTTTTCCCCTATTGCATGGTGTTCTTATGGGAACTCAGGCCGCAAATATGTGGACCAGAATTTAAGGGCACATATATGCGGCCTGGTACTACTATATCATTTATGTCGTCTTTTTACATCATAACTAGCCTATTAGAGTTGTTTTAGTCCGTGTTTGACTGTACATTTGTATTAGTACTACTTTACACTTGGCAGCAAATATGCGGCCTCACCTGGTATCCTAATGGGAACTCAGGCCGCAAATATGCGGCCCAGAATTTTAGGCCACATATATGCGGCCTAGTACAAATATCTCACTTATATCGTCTTTTTACATCATAACTAGCCTATTAGGGTTGTTTTAGTCAATGTTTGATCATATTAGTACTACTTTACACTGGGTCGCAAATATGCGGCCTGGCCTAACTCAAGCCTATAAAAGTCTCACTGGTCCGATACTTTGAATCTCTATAAATCTCATATAAACTGTTTATGACTGCTCCAAGTTAACTTTATGAGAGGTTATGTCTGCATCCCACTGGGAACTGTGGCGGGATTGCATGTAATAAACCATTATATATCATTTTGAGGGCTATATAAATCGCAATTACCAACAGCCATTTTATTCACTGCTCAAAGGTTTCCTGATTGGTATTTTAAAAAGTACGCAAATCATAAATAGAGGAAAGGAATAGAACAATACACTGTATTTAATCTTTGCTGGTTCTTAAAAGGGTGTGTTAACAAGTACCTTGAAACACATAAATAGATGAAGGAGAACATAAGTAGGATAATACAGCTTGTAAAATTGACAGTTTTTCGCATTAAATTTATTTATTACCTGCCATTTTTAAAATCACATACTTTTTTCTTTCAAAGAGTATACGCAAAGCAATATCTTATACAGTTATATTGATGTTCATGCTGTCAGATACATTACAAGTAACTGCAACATGATGCAGGTTAAATCATATTAATATATCAAAGGACAACCTTTAATAACAGATCTCTCAGTGTAGTTATTAATATTCTTAGAAAAGCGCAACTACTTGCTGACGTCAAATACCGTGCAGAATTGTCCGTGTAACATGGCTGAAAAAAGTTTACAAACTCTATTGAAGTTGAATTTTCCGCCTCTATCCGTTTTCTCCCCTTTTCAACATGTTCAAGTGGCAATACTAATCAATGCCCTGTTGTCCCTTCCGCCTGTATTTTCTTTTACTTATATTTTTAATTAATTTGTTCTCGTCCAGATAATGCTGAAATATTCTCAGTGGACATAAAACTCAATCAATCAATCAGTTAATCAATCAATCAAACGCATTTCTCCCTCGATTTTGCATGAGTATTTTTAGATATCAATTAAATTTGTGACAGTCGATATCTACGCAAAATGGCCAGTTTACTGTTATAAATGACAAAATACTAAAGTTGTTTTAGACTGGAGTCTATCCTGCAGTGTGAATCCGTAAAAAGATTCTCCATGCTGTATTTGTATGTTCCCTATATATTTCAGTTATGGTGTACATACTCTGGAGAAAATTTCTCGTATGGATCTACTATCATATTTTCAAATTTTGACCCCTTATTAAGACTCCCAAACGAAGTGCGGGGAGACTTGTTGTTTTTACTCAATTCTTATTTTTATTTTTCTTGTTCGTTTTGTAATTTTCAATAATGAATTTCAATTGGTGTAGAAAAATTCGGTTTTTTCCCTGTGTTATATTGTTGTGTTTGAATAAGAAAAGATAGTGCGTTTGAACAAAAAAATATAATGAGTTTGACCTGAGTGCAAGTTTATTTAAACTTGGGAGTAAAGTTAGTGAGAACCGCAAAGTCGTTAAAAAAAACGAACAATCTATGGACAACGGCAACATCGGAAACACTAAGAAACAAGGACACCACATGAGTATGGGACGAAAAAAAGAAGAAAAATGAAGACGAATGTACAGATGAACAACACAGACACAATAAAAACCATGGATGAGATGAGGTGTACCGGTAGGGTAAGACCTGTTGTCATCCGGATAACAGATATCCCATAGCGATCCACAAGATCGTGTTGTCGACCGTAAAACGTCTATAGTGATGACTTTAAAGTTTTTGTTAACATACCCTTGCTTAAGTGAATTATTAGTAAGCAACCGAGCTCTATTAAGGAAGTTACTGTGTTGATTATGTCTTTGAGTAGTAAATCATGAGTTGTGAGATGTTAACTCCATATGCTAGTGCTTTTTGAATGTTGCTACAAAGAACGTACATTTGTAAGTTAGTTATACCAATCGATAAACAATTTTGTGAAAAACACCCTCAAGCCGTCGGGTCTTTTTGAAATAAGCACTTATTGCTATACAATACAATACAATACAATAGTTTTATTAATCCAATCATGGGTCATCTCTGACATATATTCACAATAAAAAAAAATAAAAAAATAAACAATCAATGAAATTGAACATTACAGAGTAAATCATTTACAAAATCATGAAGATATACTGGAATTATTTACAGAAGCAAAGCTAGATCGTAACTTAAAACATTGGTATACATATGTGGAAAATATACTGATTACCAATGGATCTTCATTGCTCATCAACCATTCAAGTTTATTATGATTTGACATATTTTCATAATTTTTATTATAGGTATTTAAATTAGTTTCAGAATATTTACGTTGAATATCATATTTTGAACAGTGAAACAGAACATGTAACTCATCTTCTACATTTCCAGATGTACAAATCTTACATTTTCGATCTTTTAATTCAACTTGTTTGTATCTACCAGTTTCAATTTCTAAATTATGGGCACTTATTCTTAAAGCTGTAAAACATTTTCTTACATCAAAATTATCAATAACCGAAAAATATAATTCTCTCCCAAAACAATTTTTAAAAGATGAATAAAGTCTTAATTTACCTGTCTGATTTTTATTCCTATATTCAAGTTCACTTTTTAAATTACTGTGATATTTCTCAATAAGTTTCAACTTATTTATAAAATCATTGTTTAATGAAGTTATGTCAGTTATGTTTAAAGTATTCAAAAGAAGATCTACGCTAGATTCCCACGAATTGCTTGAATGCTGAATTTCTTGGTAAGCAGAATACAACAACTGATCTGGTTTTGTAGACTGAAGTCTTTGGTAATATTTCAAAATATTCACAGCTATATCAAGTTGTATGGGATACCTCCCAACTCCACTCATAATTGCAATGTTGGAGGCTTTTTTATGAACACCGGTTATATATTTCAAAAATTTTATTTGTAATTTATCACAATATAAATCACCGACAATGGCATTCAAATTGCAGTTATATTTTCCTGAGTTCTTAATTGTTCCCCAAACTTCACTTCCATATAAAAGAATCGGCTTGATAGTTGAATCAAATAAATGTAAAAGTATATTTACACCAGGTCTAAAATTTCCAAACGTTTTAATCAATTTAAAATAGGCCTTCAGAGCACGCTTATATAAATCACTCTGACAATTTGAAAAAAGATCCACATGATGAAAATACTATACCGAGGTATTTATAAGATGATACATGTTGAATTCTTGCAGTTCTGTAATAAAATGGATACTCTACATTTCTACGACTTTTTTAAAAGACTATAACTTTTGTCTTTTGTACATTTACAACCAAGCCATTTTTTTTTCACAATAGACTGATACCTTATTAATACTTCTCTGTAAACCATTAGCAGTTGTTGACAAAAGTATCAAATCATCTGTATATAATAAACAATTGAAATTTGTCTCACCTAGACTTACAGGGTCGTCATTTTTATCAAAAATTAATGGCATATCATTTATATAAAAATTAAATAGATTTGGACTTAAGATATCACCCTGTCGAACTCCAATATTTGCTGTGAACTTTTCACTAAGTTGGTTTCCAATACGTATGGAAAGAGTATTAGAATTGTAAATACTTTCAATGACTCTATAAAAGTGTCCGGAAACACCAAGTTTTCTCAATTTATATAGTAAACCAGAATGTAATACGTTATCAAATGATTTTGCAAGATCAATATAACAAGAATATAATTTTGATTTATTTTTTGAGTACTTTTCAATTAAAGTTCTCAAAACAAACATATGATCACTTCTTCTTGAACTTGGTCGAATACCAATTTGTGTCTTGTCTATGGTATTATTTGAATCTAAAAACAACTGCAATCTCCGATTTAATATGCTGTTGAAAAGTTTAGACATACATGGCATAATAGCAATTCCCCTGTAATTTGAGGGATCTGATGGATCTCCACCTTTATGTATTGGTTTTAAATAACCATTTTTCCAATCCTTTGGATATTTACCAGTAGATAAAATCATATTAAAGAGTTTCGCAATGCAAGGTAAGATAAATTGTTGACTGTGCCTCAACATTTCATTTTTTATTCCATCAAGACCTGCAGATTTATTATTTTTCAATGCACGAATTGAATTTACAATTTCCTTTTCAGTAATACAAAAATCTAATTCCGAAAATGTTTTTTCTGGGTCAATTTGATTTAAAAGATCCATGAAAGTTTTATTTTTGCTAGAAAACTGTGATTTTACAGAAAAAACTTCTTGAAATGTTTAACCCAGTTACTTGGATTCACCTGTTCACATGGATCGACTCGTTTAGAATCGTTCTTCAATTTATCTAAAAGCTCCCAGTTTGCACTGGGATTTTTTTCATGTAGTGTGTCAAGTTTGTTTATAATATCTTTCCTGAAATCTTTGTATTTTATTGTACATGCACGTCTATACATTTTTCTAAACTTATAAAAGGAACCCCTTACAATTGGGTTGTTTGGATTCTTCGCATAAAGTTCACCTTTCCTAATAAGCTTAATTTTCATTCTTGTGAGATCATTGTCAAACCAATTTTTATTTCCCTTTTTAGGCTTTATCTTTGTTGTTTTCATAGAAACTTTTCTAAGTGACTTATCGCATGCCGTGTAAATAATTTCTTCAACACATTCCAAACATTCGTTAACGTTTATCTTGTCTTCAGTAGTGAAGTCATTTTGCATTAACATTTTTATTTTACTTTTAACTTCATCATTTAAAATGAGTTTTGGAAAGCTTGAATTGCTTCTTTGCGCCACATGTATTTACATGGTAAATACATGTATATATTAAATTATATATATTATAAGTATAATGGAAGTTCCTTCCAATGCGTTCAATTTTTTTTTTCATTGGCTTATATTAAAACATACAACCATAATTATTGAATATTGTGAAACCATTTAAACAATTCAAACCTTGAATTAAAGGCCATTGATTTCATATTCAACCTGTAACAAAATTGTAAATGTATTTACGAAATTCATTTTAGCTGTAAGAGCTAAAGTTACAGTGCATCGATATTCCAGTGATGGTAAAATCTTAAAGTGAAATCAGCATCTGGGTAAATGTCAAGGAGACAACATCGCATATCTAGATTAAAACGACCCAAAACTAAGCATCTAGGGGTCACCGTACGGTCTTCGACACAGTGAAGAACCTCACACCATATAGCAAGCCCTAAATGACCCCAAAATGGTAAAAAAAAATGAATAAATCAATGGAAACAAACCACATCCAATAACCCAAATATCAAGAAACTAAAATGTTATAAGAAGACAAGGACAAGCCAGTGGCCAACACATTACTGACTTGGGACAGGCGCAAAAATTGTGTTGGGGTTAAACTCGTTTTCTTGGATCCAAACCCTCCCCCTATGTGTGGTGAATGACTAAAAAATTAATACACAAAAAGACTCACAGTAAAAATCAAACTAGAAAAAAGTCCAACTTATCAAGAAAAGTATCATTACAATGAAGTACATAAAACATGAAGACAATACACACGGGTACTGTCCGGACAAATGCTCTCAGTTACTGACATCTATATATAGTATATTCATTAATCTACTTACCAAAACATTCTTCAAATGCAAATTATATTTGAGATACTATTAAGTTGCACCCTATTACTGTAATCGACGAAAAAAAAAGAAAAAAAAAAACTAAATGTACAAAGTTGAACAACGAATTAAATTGAAATGGTCCATATCACTTCAGCAAATGTGAAAACTGTATCCGAGTTTCAAATTAACACATTTTTTGTATCTAAATGAGAAAATATGTCAAAGTAATACAACCACTCAAGAATATATGCCCATGATCAGTGCATTCAGAACTGTGTAACGTCCCCAAATTAAAACCGAGTACCATGATAATACAATATGATGAAATAAAAGACCAAGTTCAATAATAAATAAATTTGACATTTTTTAATCAAACCTGCATGGCCATCATGAATGTGAATGTTACATATTACACCAACCAAGTACCGTTCTGTTAAAATATGATGAGAAAAGTTCAATAATGCATAAACCTAACATTTTTTAAACCAAAACTCACCAAAAGGGAAGGTGCACATCCTCAATGTGTCTAGAATAAATGTGCAAAGTTTCAGAAGTATCGGGTCAAAAAGTGTCAGAGTTTCAGATTACACAAACTTGGTACCCCCAAAGCGTGACGGACGGACGGAGTCGAGCGGATCCTAGACCGCTGGTGACGCAGGTGAAACAAAAACACAAATCTCGACTTATAATGCTTTCAAGTAACAAAATGTTACAAAGGCTAGTTATGTCGATTTTAAATGCGAAAAACTCCCTCGTCTACGTGACCACTTCAAAAGAATTTTGCCTTTTTAATCGGAATAAGTGGCAATACACCGTTCGTGCATAAATAGTATTTGACAGTTTGCTACCCCTTAACAACGACAGTAGAATACCGAAAGAACAAAGCACAATATTAAATAAACCAAAGAACAGAGACAAGGCATAATCGACACAAATCAGAAGACTAAAGACGCAACGCACCGAAGAAACATACGAACTAAAAATACAACACTAAAAACTAAAGCACTAACGCACCGAAGAAACATACGAACTACAAATACAACATTAAAAACTAAAGCACTAACGCACCGAAGAAATATACGAACTACTAATACAACACTATAAACTAAATCACTAACGCACCGGAAAAATATACGAACTACAAATACGACACTAAAAACTAAATCACTAACGCACCAGAGAAACATATGAACTACAATCACAACACTAAAAACTAAAGCACTAACGCACCGGAGAAATTTACGAACTACAAATACAACACTAAAAACTGACGCACTAACGCATCAGAGAAACATACGAACTACAAATAGAACACTAAAAACTAAAGCACTAACGCGCCAGAGAAATATACGAACTACAAATACAACACTAACAACTAAAGCACTAACGCACCGGTGAAATATACAAATACAAGACCTATAACTAAAGCACTAACAGTGTGAACTCTAAACAACAGAGTGACAACAGGTGCTTCGGAAGGGTGAGTTTGCCCTGCTTTGTATTAGCTATTTTATCGTCAGTGTTTGTCTGCAATTGTCTGCAGGGTGGATTCCTGTGTTTTGACCTGACTGTCGAGCCTAACCACCACCCGCTCGCAATGCCCGGTCAGCTTTTAAGACGGAGTCCCTGAAACTGATTTAGATACAGCGGAGTACAACATGAATCAAATCCCACAACTGATAGCTTTTAAAAGATTACATTATACTTTGGAAGTTACTAAGTACGTTTTCCCTGATCTACATCTACACCATTGGTGTTTATCTATAACAATGATTAACAAAATAAATAGAGAGATCAGAATTATTTAAAATGAAGTTTATATTTTTTGTATAAGATATTTTATCACGACACTTTATCGCTTGTCAACAATAAAACCTTCTTTTATTAGTTTCTTCGAAAAGGCTTTTGAAACGGGATCTTAGTACAAAACAAAATGAGATGTCACATCGACTTTCTTTACTCTTTTACAAAATACACCTTCAAAGAAAATAGAAAATTTCAATCAATTTTTATGCTTATAATAAAGAATGATACGTTTTCATTTAAGTATTTTCCATGTTCATGTTGTAAGAATACGTAGGAGATAATTATTCCTAACTAACTGCAACGTGATGCAGAGTAATAATTATATCAAACAAGACCCTTTCATAACGTGCAGTTATTAATCAAACTTCCTGGAAAAGCGCCGCTATACTTTGACGTCAGAGGGTTTATGAGAATGCCTGTTTATCTTTATAAAATGATATTGTAATAACAAAGAAATATGAAAATGTGCATTTGGACGGAAGAGTGTATTTGCACAGGCGTTATTGATTTAAGTTTAATGTAATACTCCTGCAAACTACATGTATAATTGTATCTCAAATTATAGTAGTATCCCAAAGAATAAAAGTACAGCATAGTAATTTGTGTAGCCACAAATTTGTAATCACATACATTGTATCGTTAGAGTTGATTCATTATTTTGTTATTTTTGTCAATATCATGTATAAATCTGTAATAATGTGGTATTTTAGAGCCCTTTTGATTTTGAGCAACTCGCGATGCAACGAGTCGAAACATCCAGCCAGGAAGTTTTGTTACAAACACACAAATACACATTGTAATTACATTTTTTTCGAGTCGGCTCATAAAAATGTACCCTTTCAAGCAGAAATGGGGTAATCGTAATCGATAATCGTATTCGATTGTAATTAATTACATTTTTTCAACTAATCGCAGGTTATTAATTACTGATCGAAATTTCGATTACATGTAATCGAAAATAATCGATTACAAACAAAAAATATGGTTGTAATTACTTTTCGATTACTTTTGAATTGCAAGCGATTTCTTTAAAAATGTGTGGACAAAACAGTGATTAATATATGAATTCAAAGTATAAGAATAATGTATTAATTATAATATATATCTTATGTTCAAATATTTTTACTTCATATACAATGTATGAAAGTAACCATGAATGTAACGTGAGCATATACTTTAAGATGAGTAATTTTTCTGTCTATTTTCTATCAAAAAAGAATACATTTTGATATCAAATTAACTTAACTACAAGTAAATATTTTCATACTTTTGAACATATATTCAATTATGTCAAGTAAATCTTAACATTTCAAAAAAGTCCTGAACTAAACATAAATATATGTAAACTGTAATTTATATGGGCTAGATGGTCACATTTAGAGAAACTGCATTAATGGTGAATGAAAGGATATTGAGTAAATGCACATGAGACAAAGTCTCTACAAATACATGGTAAAAGAAGCAAAGGAACAA
>MJUU01021513.1:36985-89325 GCA_002080025.1 Modiolus philippinarum
TTTTTGATCGACAATATTTTTGTCGAATTCGGAGGTCGTGTTTTCCAACAGACAATAGGGATTCCTATGGGAACCAGCTGTGCGCCGCTTATAGCTGACCTTTTCCTTTACTCGTACGAGGCCAAGTCTTTACAAGGGCTTATCCAAAGAAAACAAAAACATTAATTTATCCCAGTCCTTTAATTTCAGCTTCCGGGACATAGACGATGTACTTTCTCTTAATAATCCTAAATTTAAGGAGTATTTACATCAGATCTATCCAAATGAGCTTGAAATTAAAGAAACAACTGAAACACCTACTTCAGCTTCGTACCTAGATCTTTTATTGTATATGGACGAAGATAGACGTTTGAAATCTAAGCTATATGACAAACGTGATGATTTTAATTTCCCAATTGTGAACTTTCCCTTTCTTAGCAGCAATATACCTACCTCTCCAGCCTGTGGAGTGTACATTTCACAGTTGATTCGTTACTGTCGAGCGTGTAGTTTGTACAATGTTTTTTTAAACAGAGCTAAACACTGTCCCAAAAGCTGCTTAGTCAGGGATTTGTTCAACCTATGTTAATTTCATCCCTCAAGAAATTCTATGGCCGTCACCATAACATCATTGAGAAATATGACGTGTCAGTATCCCAAATGAAAGTGGACATTTTCAGCTAGATTCACGTCTTCCCGGATTTGACTACCGACTTTGACATTTTCCCGGAATGAATCACTCACAGTGTGACGGGTGCTGTTAACAGAGCCGGACATGCTTACCCTTCCGGAGCACGTGATGTCATTCTCAGTTTTACTGGAGTTCACACTGTGAGTTCCTTTGTTTTGAATGTTGTAATATCTGTTTCTGTGCTTTGTACCTGTCTAACTTCATTGTTTTTGTGTCTAACGTCATTGTTTTCTGTGTTCTCATTTTAGCCGTGTCTTTGGACTTTTTTGTAAATTTGACTCCTTTGTTCCTTCTGTATTCTACTGCCGTTGTTTGTTGCACATCAAAACATTTTCCCAACATGAAAAAAAAAGTAGTGAATCATGAATTCTTTAAAATATACAAAGATGACAGATTTCTGCATTTATTATAATAAATAACATTTAGCCTGTGCTTTATGTAAATTAGATAATCCCTTATCTAAACAACTTAACTACATTGTCAATCTTTACTCCTGGGGCTATAAATGGTCACCCTTAATGAGGTGTCAAAAACTAATAAAATTGTAGTGTTATTCTATTTTTGTATTTAGAATATAGTAAAGTAATCTCGACCGATCAGAAAACAGGATTTAAGCTGTCTCATCTGTGAAAAACATAAGAAATCGGTTTCTTACTAAAGGATTATCTATTGTATTTTATGTTCAATACCTTATAACTGCTTAAGACATTTCATTTAGAATTGTAAAGCAATTATCTGTAAAATCAAAAAAAGTTCTCGTTCACTCAAAAGCCAGTATTATAATATTTTTCAAACAAAAAAATGACTATTCAGTATAATTCAGATAAACACAGCACAATAATAGTTACACATGTAATGTAATAGGGGTGTAATCATAACATTAAGGAAAAAAGCAAGTATAAAGAAATGGAGGATACAAAACAAGTGGCGTTTTGGGTTTAAAACCACCTTTCTGGAAATATTTTTATAATTTTGTACAGATTAAGTTATCAAAAACGTAATATGTACACAGATTTTATCCTTGGCATCAGGATCTTGTGTTGATCAAATCGGGAAATCAGCCTCCACCCAAAAAAAAATTAAAAATGCATACCCAGTGTAGCACATTTTAAGCCTCACATTTAAAAAAAAATCTTATTTTTACTTCAAATAAAAAAAAATACTTATTTTAAGTAATTGTCTAGTAAAAAAGTTTGTCACCATACTGAACTATTCAAGTAATTTTCAAAAAAAAAACTTAGTAATAGTAAGTTATTGGATTGGTTGATTACTAACTAAGTAATTGTATAACTAAAATATTTTACTTAGTAATTCAGTTTGCTTGTATTTTATTGCTTACTTGATTGTATTACTTAGGGATTATTTTACTCAGTAATACTAATTACTTACTTTGATTACTTACTTGATTGCATTACTAAATATTACTTAGTAGTCTTTTTACTTAAGCACATACATTACTTACTTGGGTTTACTTACAAAATTACTGACTTAAAAGGTTTACTTAGTACTTTGAATACTTGTTTTTTTTACTTGATTCATACCTAATTACTTTCTTACTTAAAAGTTGTCACCACACTGAACACTTTAAGTAATTTATAGTAATTTCAATAAATTGTAAGTAATTTGTGGTTTACTTACAATTAGTTACTTAGTCATTTAGTTTTACTTTCTCAGTAATTCATTTAGAATTTACTTTAAATTTAATTACTTGTTTTTTTTATAAGTAACTAATCCAAGTAAGTAATTGAACAATCCAAACAAGTACAATAGAAACAGGTAATCAAACTACTTAGTAAACACGAAGTAGTTACATGTATATAGTGCAGTGACATTTCGTAAAAAGACGCTTAGTTATTGACTTTAATGCACCCACCTAACACACGGCTAAATTTCACTTTAAATTAAAGGTAAATGTCTATACTGTTTTTCACCCGGTCGTCACAAAATCGTACGGTGCATTTTTTGTAAAATTGACATGAAACTCGGAAATTAATTTCAAAAGAGAAATGACCTCCCGTGCTTTTACGCTTTCATTGTTTATTAATCTTTACATTCCCCCTAAACTATATACGCATTACATAAATAAAAGATTAAGAAATATAGAAACTTACCAAACGTAATTGGATTATGTAAATTTTTAACAGTTTTATGTTTTTTTAAAATTTTTGTTGACATAACTCGCAAGTACGGGTCAATCTATTTATCTTTTTGAAATTATGACAGCATTGTAGTAGGTTTTCTATATCAATTGAATACTTGTTAATCAATTTCTTTGGATTGCACATGTTAAGCGATTCAAAAACATTGGCATAATACGGTTTTTGCGATATTTTTGAGATACGAAAAACTTAACTAGTCCGACCTTGTTTTTGCACTCTTATTATAAGTCGAGCACACCGTGTTAATCGAACACATTATGTTGAAGTGTGCTTGTCGTTTTACAATAAATGTATTGCGTATTTGCTAAATATATTGTACAGAACGTCTTAGAAGTGTCTTCTAACATAACATTTTTTAATGATTAATCAATTAATGAGAAAACATGACATTTTAAGTATTCATTTTCTCTGTCGATAAACTGCGATGTCTAATTAAAGACCCGTAACGGAAAACGATATTTAAATTTCCGTACTAAGATTTTTTTTTTTCAGTTATGTCAGACAATCATAGTCCGTAAAAATATCACCACCTTCTGCTTCTATTGATTGGCAGCGATGTATTGTTTGTCAAGTATTTACTTCCGAGAAATTGTGCCTCCCAACATGCAAAGGGAAAACAAGTTTTCTCTCTGCTGTTGACAAACGAAAAGATGAAGCTTACAGACGACTAGTGGACGAATATAAAACAATTGAAAATGTCCCACTTGAAAACATTAAATATCATAAAAGTTGCTATAAATCTTTCACAAGTAAACACAATTTGTCTGCTTCAGTATTTTTGACGCTGATCTATGTGAAAGTACAACTTCTACGCAAGCATCCACT
Organism: Modiolus philippinarum; assembly: GCA_002080025.1. Classification (NCBI taxonomy): domain Eukaryota; kingdom Metazoa; phylum Mollusca; class Bivalvia; order Mytilida; family Modiolidae; genus Modiolus; species Modiolus philippinarum. The sequence continues at coordinate 40,640 of MJUU01021513.1, forward strand.
AGTCAAGAAAGTATTGGCCCGATGACGCGGTCAAGCAGACTTTCTGTCACTGATTGGACTGTTTGTATATTCTGTAAATTCATTTAAACTAGACAAAAAGCTTCATAAAATATCTTCAGATGAGCGAATCAAAAAGATACTAAATGTTGCAACATAGACATCCGACAATGACATGGTTTATAAAATTTCCTGTGACGGTTTTTTAGATAATGTTATGTACCATTCAGCATGCATTACAAAATACTTGCTCAGAAATGATAAAAATCATGATAACAAAGAACTCCCCACATCTGAACATGAAAATGCGTTTTAATTGTTTGTTTCTACAATCAAAGATGACCTACTAGTGCACAAAAAGGTATTCTATCTGACACATTTATTACAAAAATTTACTTCTTTTCTTCCCCTTGACGCTCGGGAAAGCTATACAACATACCGACTTAAACAAAAACTGCAAAAACAGTTTGGGGATTCCATTGTTATACAGTCTCAGAAAGGGCAGGGTATGTCCAATATTGTTTATAGAAGTTCCATTTCCCTCCCTGAAGCCATTGACACAGCTAAGCGTTTAAAAGCTGATATGAGTTCTGTAGGTATCTGAATGACCTGAGCAATGTTGCTGGGACAGTATGCTATGAAAAACAAATACTTCATGCAGCTGCTGGTATTTTACGGGAGCAGATTAGTGAGGTTCAAATGCGAAGTGATGAATATCCATTGCCTTCCGACACGTCAATTAACCATTCTGTTGAGATTATGTCATCTGCTTTAAAAATGTTTTGTGTTGGCTTTAAGATGATGGTTCGTACGCAGCTGTAAATGAAATATCTCAAGAAAAGTTGCGCAAGTGTATGGCATTAGCAGAATGCATAGTTTTTATAAATAGAAATTCTTTCACACCTTTTCATTTAGGGTTGGCATTACAAATGTATCATACTCATGGATCCAAACAACTTGTAGAAACATTATACAGTCATAGGTTTTGTGCTTCTTACAACGAACTAAGACGCTATCTTACTAGTCTAGCAGACCATGAGATTAACAAAATTGAAAGTGGCACCTATGTTCCTGATGGAATTGTTTCATCGTGCGTCGGAATTAATTTAATTCAAGAACTGGCGGACAACGTGGATATCAATACAGAAACTATTGACGGAAAGGATACGTTCCACTCTATGGCTAGAGCTGTCTTCCAGGTTTAGCCTTTTTCCTCTGGTTTACCCGTTGATGATATCAAGATAAAACGTACTCAAGAGCGTTCCCTTCCACTAAGTGAAACAACGGCTACCATAATCAGTTGTCTTCCTTACAATAAACCAAAGGAACGAATCGAACCAATTCGTCGCTCTGATGCCTATGAAAAGATTCTTTCCTATGATGTCCCAAATGCCCAAACATCAGACCAACCTGGGTTATTTTTAAGACTTCTCTCAAGAAATTCAAGAAATGTTGTTGAGTTTCCGATTGCATGGCAGCCATTAACTGATCATCAGGTTATTCCTTTTTGGACAGGATATAATCTTGAAACTTCCAGAAAAAGTCCAACATACAGTGCAGTAACATATGCTCCTATTGTAAATTTCAAACTTAGCGATATGGCATCAGTGTACACTACCATGAAAAGGTGTGTAGACATGTGTAGAAAAGCTGATCAACGGTTTTCTGTTCAGACCTTTGATCAGCAGTTGTATGCTGTTGCACAGCAGGTAAAGTGGTCAAAGCATCTTGAATCTTACGATTAGGTGGGTTCCACACGTTGTCCTGCTTTATAGCGTCGATTGGAAAAATTTGGGGAGATGGAGGTCTTACGGATTTGCTCGTTGATTCTGGTGTATATGCGTCGTGCAAAGTTGAGCAAATGCTCTCTGGAAAACAATTCAACAGAGCAGTGCAAGGTCTTACACTTGCATATGAAGCAGTCATGTCAGTTTGTCTGTCTTCTTTTTTTTGAATGGTATAGGACAAATGATCATCATACAAACATACCAACTGATGTTTGGGATGCTTTACTGTGGTGCTATGGTAGTTTTTCAGACGATAAATCGTCTTTTAGTAATGATATCACCGATTTCAATTCTTTGTTTGAAATACATCTTTCACCCCTTCTCAAAGAGTGTCGCAAAATGAGCGGTGCTGTTTCTCCAATCTTTCAGTACTGGGATCTGTTTCTACAAGTTGTTGAATAATGTAACAAAATATCGGGGCTGAGAGGAATGGCATTTAGTTATTGCAATTGTCTTCAGTGCGTTCAATACTGCCATTTCTATTTGTTACTAACAGAAACAACTACTCCCGTTGGACTCCTGTATACATACTTGACATGCTCGATCTCCCGCCTGAACTACAATCAAGCTTTAACGACGGTTTTTTCGCCATTCGTCAGAATTTTGGTTGTGGAGTGATATGGCCACTGAAAAGACGGTCATCAAAGACAGCAAAGGAAATGGAGGCATTGTAGGTTTATCCAGACAAAAATCTGCACTGATCAGGTGGAACCTTACACGACATATAGTTGGTCATTTCAGTGCAGAAATGAAAGCGAGATCAGGATTAGTTCTTCTATGAAAAGAGATGAACAGCAAATCTTCGATCTGGTCAGTCATTTACAGGAGAAAATGGTAAATCCCTTCGACACTAAACAGCATCTTCGTGAATTGATTAATATATCAACAGGTCTTCATCGAAAGAGGTTCAAGAATCGCTCTTAAAAGTAGTTGATACCGGTAAATGCCATGGTCAAGAAAATCATTGATAGTGCTTTGTCTGAGGGTAAGTCTGGAAGTTTTTATGGGCCAATTCAAAGATCAAACTTAAAAACATTTTCCGACATGAACAAAAAGACAAAATTCAAATGCAGGTCAGGTGAACTTCTAAGTACTAACATCAAAACCTGAACTTATCTTTTGACGGGCTTGATGTAACGGTAGAAAAATTACTCTCATTTCCGATTGGACCTATACCTACCTTTTTCATGATGATGGCACAATGCGACGATGTGTTAAATCTGATCTCGCCTATGAACTTGAAAATGAAACCTGTTCATCCCACATACTTACCCCATTTGAACCATCACACACAGTGTTAATCAGAGATGGCATGGGTGTCATCCAGTCAATGCATGTCAAGAAATTTTCTCGTTTTGCTGATCTTGCTGCCTTTTATTTGAAACAGCAGTCAGCACATTTTGCAACAGCATCAACAATTGCAGATGTGTTTGATCGATATGATGTAACAGACTCAATTAAATCTGCTGAAAGAGAACGTCGATCCCAAGCATCTGGTGGTCATAGGATTTAGCAGGTAAATGAAGGATGCAGTATTCCACACTGGAAAAAATTTCTTGGCATCAGGAAAAATAAACAGGCCCTCGTCTCCTTCTTCGGGGATTTCATATCCAATTCCTATAACGCTGACAAAACGGCCAAATATTGTATCAAGCAGGGGCCTTCCAAAATCTCGAGATGGTCAGAAAAATAGTTAGCGATCACGTCACTGATATTTATGTTTGTTCAGTACACAGGGGAAGCCGATACCAGAATTATCCTACAGGCCTTACATGCTGATAAACAATTTGGAAATTCCACTGTAAGAGGAAGAACCGTGATCAGGTGTTCAGACACTGACGTCTTGGTTCTGTGTGTCCATCACTTTCCCCTTATGAAACATACAGAACTTTGGCTTCTTATGGGATCGGTTAGCAGCAATAAAGATGGCAACCGCTATATTCAAGTATATGATTTATGTAGCTCACTGTCAAATATCACTTGTCAGATTTTGCCATCAGCCCATGCTCTGACTGGTTGTGACACAACCTCTTCCATTTTTGGCATTAGGAAAAAGTCTCTGTTTAAATTGTTGAAAACATTAGCCGAAGACTTGTCTGATCTAGTTCAGCTTGCAAATTCTGATTCTGTTAGTGCTGCCAGAAAACTTGTTTCTAAGTTATATGACCCAAAAGGTAAGTTTAAATCTTGCCATAACGATTTAAACAAGTTGCGTGTCAAACTAGCAACCAGTAAAGAGCCATCCCTTGCACGACTCCCACCAAGTGAATCGTCATTTAAACATCATGTCCTTAGAGTATGCATTGAAACAAGGTTTGGATGACATCTGACCAAGCAAAACCACACATAGGTTCTCCTTTTGACTATGGTTGGCAAAAAAGTAGCAAGGGTCTTACACCAATTCTGTTTACTGGTATGATATGTCATCGGACTTCCTCCAGGATCTGATCTGCTCTTGTAAAGGTAGAAAAATATGTAACAGCTTATGTGTTTGCTTTGAGCAAAGCCTGTCCTGTACTGAGTTATGCCCTTGTCGGGGCAGTGATCTTTGTTCAAACAGTTTGACACGTCAACAAAGCACTGACGATGATGATGACGAAGTGACATATGAAACCTGAATATAAAGTATGAGAACGTGTTAAATCACATGTCATATTTATAATGTTAGCCGTTGTGTTATCCCCTGGATAAACTACGTTTTGTAGAAAGTATTCCTTGATTGCTTATACGGTACGACATGAAATGAAATGCAGACCTTGATTGCTTGAAGGTACCATATAAGATAAAGTGCAGTCATTGATTGCTTGTCTGGTACCTTATAAAATGAAATGCAGTCCTTGATTGCTGATACTGCCGATGTCTACTGAAATACATGAAGACACTTTACCAAACCATTTTTGGGAGTTTTGAGTTTGATTCTTCTTCCGAAGTGCGACAGTGTTTTACCAGCAGACTAGATTCCTTGAGCTAGCCAGCAGTTTAGCGGCGAGCACTCTTTGACCCTTCTTTCGAAATTACGTTTTGTTATATGCTTTTTCTGTTCCAAGATAGTGGTCATTGAGTTAGTAGTCTACCTGTATTGGCTTATATTCGCATGTTTATTATACTATAGGGACATGGGATAGAGAAAGGTTTGGGTACCCATAAACCGGTTTAACCTTACCACTGGCTTTTGCTAGTGCAGGGACCAAGTCCGGCTATCCTGAGTTCCTATCGTTATTTATGTTTGTCTCTTGTTTTCATTATTGTTTTTCTGGTGCAGTTTGCTTGTTAATTGTGGTATGTGATTGTAGTTCCTGGCCATTGTAGGTGTTTGCTGTTATCCTGTTTTTGTAATTGACTTGTTATATATGAAGTTATATGTATTATTGTTGCTGAGAATCATTAAATTTATGCCGACGGTTAAACCATACCCATGCAACCCCTTCAAATTTAAAGGCTACATTTCTAGACCAAAAGCAAGATACACATGCAGTTCCACTTTTGCAAACAAAATATCCTGCCTGAATTAGATAAAGTATAAGTAGATTTATTAATGTCCTTCCAGCCCAGATATGCATGAAACTGTGATTTTATTATAATTGTTTTATAGTGGCAGGAGTCCTGCTCTATCAATATTATTCTTTTCATATTGCAAAACAAGTTACATGTGTATATCAAACTTTAAAAGCCTTTTTGCGGCTATACATGTGTATATTGGAGAAAAAAACACTTGCACCGTAGAAAGGAAAACAATATCTAATTTTGGTCTTCACAAAAATAAGGTCAAACAAAAATCAAAACACATATATTAAGATCATTTTGATCTGTAAAAAATCTACTTACAAAATATATGCAGTAACCTGTTTTATTTTATTAAAGATATATAGTTAAAAAAAATTTCAAGGTGTCACCAGCAATGCTGTGTCTCGCATAAGATCTTGAATATCCTTGTCACAACCACTGACTTAATATTTTGTTTTATATTGAGCATAGATAATCTATCAAATGGTAGGTGAACACACAAGTCATGCGTTCAATGATCACAGTGTACCTCCCTTTAAATATTGCAGTAAAGTTGCTTTGAAGAATTAACAAAAATTTCATGCAAAATTAAACCAAAAAAAAAAAACAAAAACAAAAACAAAAAAAAACCAAAAACAAAACAAAAAACAAAAACAAAACAAAAAACAAAACTACAGTCTGTAAAGGTTTTTGTAATACACCTAAAACAAAAAAGTCTGTACAGTTCTTTGTAATGTACCTAAAATGGCAATGCATATGCGAGCTATTATTGCCGAGTTGTTTTATAATGTACGTTTTTTGTAATATACCTCAAACAAAAATGTCTGTACAGTTTTTTGCAATATACCAAAAATGGCAATGCATATGTGAGCTATTCTTGCCGAATTATTTTATAATATACATGTTCAACAAGTGTGGATCGTATTGCACGGCAATACCAAGTCCCCTAACAGAACAACAAAGCAAAAATGGTAAAATATGCTTTCTAAGTCCAAGGCCCATAACTCCTTCAAAAATCAGTGGACCGGAACCAAACTTAAAATGATCTGTAACTCATCAAGGTAGACTCACATACAAAATATCAGACCAATACCTGCAACAGTTTAGAAAAAAGGTGGAAAACTGTCATTTACTAAGGGCTGTTCCAGAAAAATTGATATGGGGGGTTTGAAGGCACTTTTTATTGACCCCCCAACACCCATAGAATTCCTCCCCTTATGTACAATACAAAGGGACGAAGAAAACACAACCACCCACAGCAGTTTATATGAAGTGCCTTCAAAGGGTCCCTGTCCAACTTTTCTGGAACAGCCTTTAAAAAAAAGTCTAAGGCCCATAACTCCGTCAAAAATCAGTGGACCGGAACAAAATTTCCATTGATCTGTAACTTATCAAGGTAGACTCACAAACAAAATATCAGATCATTATCTACAACAATTTAGAAAAAAAAATCAGAAAACTGATATTTTATTAAAAATTTCTAAGTCTAAGGCTAATAACTCTGTCGAAAATCAGTGGACCAGAACCAAACTTTAACTTGATCTGTAACTCATCAAGGTAGACTCACATACAAAATATCGCACAAATACCTGCAACGGTTTAGAAATAAAAGTGTGGAAAACTGATTTGGGACTGACAGACGGACGGACACACAGACAGCCAAAATTAGTTTTAAGAAAACTGTTTGAAGGTGGAAATTGTACATTAAATCAGTTAAATAAAGCCATTGAAAACTTTCCGTACGGCTATAAACACAAAGAGTGCAAACCAAATCCTATTCCTGAAAAAAGTGTTTGACGGTGATGACAATATGACTTTGAAACAATCATCCTCTAGTATGATTGTGTTTTTTCGTTTACTTCCAATTATTTTGGTCAAGATGTTACACATTGATTGTGAAAACCAATTTATTACAGACCTATGTGAAGTAGTTCAAATAATTCTATCTCCTGTTATAGGTGTAGAAACTATTGTAATGCTGAAAGTAATGATTCCAAGTCATTTGAGAAGATTTAAAAAATTATTTCCACTGTATAATATAATTCCTAAGCAATATTATATGGAATACTTTGCATCAATTATTGAAACACTAGGCCCACTTATACGTGTATGGTGCATGCGATTCGAAAGCAAGCATCAGTTTTTGAAACAAAGGGCAGAAAATTCCAGGAATTTTAAAAGCCTAGAAAAATCTCTAGCTGAACAGTCAGCTATGTATGAATGTGGCTTAAATGTTAGCGAACACCAGCCTTTGTTTCACAACGATCTTCTATTTGGAAACTCATCTGTTCCCAGGAATATGGAAGAATCAAAACAATATCTTAATGTACATCTTGGAATTGAAATTATTCTTTCAAAAGTATATACACTGTGTCTTGGGTTATTTTCAATGGTTAAAAATTCATTCCATCGAAATGTGAAATTGCATTTGGTGAAAATGGAGAAATTCCAGAACTTAGACATTTACAATGTATTTATGTTGGAAATGAAGAGAATGCCAGTGTTGCTTCACAAAGTGTTTTCCTAGAAATCAAAATGTATGAAACGATTAGGTTTGAAGAAACAGCTCAAGCACATATTGTTAAATTTTCTACACAAAGAAATGAGGTAGAAATGGTCAATATGGTCAATATTAACAATATCTTTGTACCTTTTCCACTACATGCATATCAATTTAGTAATACTACATACATATCTGTTACATTTGACATGGTAGATTTGGTGAAATAAAGGAAGAAATCAATTTATTAAAATTAATACACAAATATTTATACCCCCGCAACATAGTTGGGGAGTATATTGGAATCATCTTGTCCGTCTGTCCGTCCTTCCATAGACATCTTTTGTCCGGAGCTTTTCTTGAAAACCCTTCAATATTTCTCATTCAAATTTTTCATTCATGTTAGTAACCATAAAAACTTGTGATGTCCTACTTTCAGATTTGATTCATTAATTTTTTAAAAAGTCATAGCATTTTTGGGAATTTCTGACTTATAATTTATACTGAAAAAAATTTGCTCAAACCCTTCTGAATACATGGAATATCTACCTCAAATTTTGTCAGAATGCTAAGTACTAGTATCAGATAAACATGTGCACCTTATATTTTCAGATTGGTCTATTAAATTTGAAAAGTTGCTGCGCTACTTTCATATTTAAGTACCCATCATGCCCAAATGAAAAATTTTTGTCAGGAGGCAATCTCAGACTCTTTTTAGAATATCTTTTTAAAATTTTTGTCAGAATGTGTGGTACCTTAAGAACCTATGCCCCTGGTATTTCCAAATTGATTCATCAAATTTTGATAAGTTATTTTTTAACTTAGTATATATTTCTAGAAAAGTAAGCGAGAACCGAACCGTCAATCAAAAGAACGAACAATCCATGGACAATGGCTAAATCAGACACACTAAGAAACAAAGACACCACTTGAGTACGGGACAAAAAAGAAAAATGAAGACACACATACAGATGAACAACACGGACCCAATAAAAAACTATGGGTGAGATCAGGTGTACCGGTACAGTAAGCATCTCCTGCCGTGTTGAACACGTCAACTCCGGTAGTAAAGTCGAATCCGATAGAGGAAAAAAAACAAACTTTAGTTGTAGAGGGAAAGATCTGTTGTCATCTGGGAAACAGATATCCCATAGCGATCCACTAGATCGTGATGTCGACCGTAAAACTTCTGTAGTAATGACTTTAAGTTTTTTGTAACGTAAGGGAGAGGTATATCATCGTGTTCATACTTGTTTTTGTCCACACTTGTGCTGTGGCCACATCTGTATTGTGTTAACACACACTGAAATTTGCACTTACATATTGATTCAAGATTCAATGAGCGGGGGCTATAACTGGCGACCCTTCAGCAACAGCTCTAGTTTAGTATTGTTCATATTGTGTCATATGGTGTATAGTTATGCAAATTTGTATATTTTATAAGGATCATAACTTTTGGTTGATTGATTGATTGATGTTTTACGCCAACTTCAGCAATATTTCAGCTATATTGTAGCGAGAACTGTTGAGTATACTGAACAGTTTTGGCATTATTAATGATCTATAATAGAGCCATAACTACATCATTGTAATTACAACATAAATTGAGATGCCTGAGTTACATGTAGCAATTTCACATTTAGTTATTACCCCCCATATACATTTGTATAGAGAGCATAATCATGTATTAATTACAACAGATTGATTGTATTGTTTAACATTCAGATTTGAGTTTCCGAGTCCTTCACTCCCTTACTTAAACATACACATGTAGCAAATATTGTGTACATGTATTATAATGTTTAGACATGAAAGAAAGGCTCTTTGTAAAAAGAAATTAAATTTAGTATGATGTGCGAGAAAATTAATATTAGCTGGACATAAACATGTACTGGTCATAAGCTTATTATATATATATACAATCTGTATATGATTTTATGTGCAATTATTTAGAATCATATGTGGATTTTACTTAAAAAAGACATTTTAATACATTTACATGTATTCACGATATTTTAATTCAATATAATAAAAAGTTTCTATGCAATGGAAATATCATTATCTGACAGTTACTACATCACACAACCAGTCAAATATTGTCTTGTCTCTGCAGTGTTATGGAGTCATTGTGTACAGAATAAAAATGAACTTTTGAATTGAACCTATCATGTTATCTTATGAAATTCAGGTCATATATAGGGACCCCACAATTTAATCTAAAGAAATAATTGACCCGTTAATCGTCCTACCTGCTTGACATGTGCATGTATTTTGATAAGTTTTGAGTATTGAATGTATAATTCGAGATTTGTCATTATCCCTTAAAGTGAAAAACTTGATACTTGTGGAATACTTGTTAATAATGTTAACCATGAATATCCTTGCATGTAAAGGTGAAACCGGTTGATTATTTTCAGAATGAACTTATTTTTTTGTGTGTTTTGTGTGTTGAAATATTTTCCATAAGAACTAAAGAGAATATTTTTTTTTAATTCCTATGCAACTACTTGTGTGGATTTAATAAACTTTTTCGAATATATTTTTATCAAGTGCATACAACATGTACAAGCCTTATTGTACATGGTAATGGTTTCAGAGAGAATATTTATATTTATAAGAAGTAATTAAAATATGCATACAGGAATAATATCAATAACACACGTTTGGGAAAATTTACTTATTTTAAATAATGTTACTACTTAGCTATTTTATAAGTAATATTAAGTAACACAACTTCATTTATTTTAAGTAATTTAAATACTAGGTAATCATCTTAGTAAAAGTGAGTAATAAAACTTTACTTAATGTAAGTAATTCATTGGGTGCGTATAAATTCAGCGACATCATCATTTCAGCGACTATCACTTCAGCGAAATATTTTGAGTAATTCCGTATATCATTTCAGCGACGTTTTTTCTATGTATCATATATGAATTCAGCGACGCTGAATCTAAAATAAATTATATAAAAATATAAATTATATCCTCACCGCAAATTTTGCGCCTGTCTCAAATCAGGAATAAGTTGGTCATTGGCTTGTCCTTGTCTTATTATAAAATTTTAGTTTCTTGATATTCGGGTTGTTTCCATTAATTTATTTCAATTTTTTTTTACCTTTTTGGAGCCATTTAGGGCTTGCTATATGGTGTGCAATTCCTCACTGTGTTGAATACCATACAGTGACCCCTAGGTGCTTTTTGGGATCGTTTTAACCTGTAGATGGGATGTTGTCTCCTTGACATTTACCCCATTATCCCATAACTAAGTTAGAGGTAGTTCTCGAAGGTGAAAATCAACGTCAACGAATACTGGACTGTCTTGCTAGGAACTTTTGTGTCGTTGAGGGCTAAAATAGGTAAAAGTTTACATATTTTCCAATAGATACAAGCTATAAATTGACATGAAGAGTCCAATAACATTCTCCACATGAAAACAGTAGACTACATTTTTTATTTGACTAAAAACAACCTTGAAATGGAGATGGATCATTAAAGTTTGTATAGAAGACCTAATTGGTGGGTTCAAGTACAGACTTAACAAAACTTCGGAGTTCCATGACCACCCACCTTCGAAGATACAGAGATCTTATATTCGATAGTCTAAACCACTGTCAATTTTAAAATGAAACATTTATTCTATGAACAATAAATTTTTTACTGTTTATAATATATATCCTGCAAATTCCTGGTTTTACAGGTAAGATAAAATGTCGCTGAATATATATGCCTTTTGTCGCTGAAATGATAATGTCGCTGAAATGAAAAAAGTTGGAAATGTCGCTGAATTTATCATCTCCGAAATCAATTACTTAGTAATTATCTCAGTAATAATGAGTAATTTTTTCAATCAAAACAATTTAAAAAAGCTAAGAATTTCCAATTGATAGTTATTTTAAGTAAAATTAATAAGCACTTCAAGTAATAAAATATTACTTAGTAAAATTAAGAAATCAACAATCAAGATAAGTAATTCAGAATCAATTTAAGTAATTTATTTACTTGAAACAAGTAAAAAAATATTACTTAGTAATTTATTTTTTGAGTGCAGGTTCCATAATATAATATAATACTAAGTATTAAATTATAAGTCATTATATCTAAATCATATCTTTTTAATTCTTTAAGCTCTAAACCTTCCTATCCATAATAAATAACTATATGTAATTACATTTATGACATCCTTTTTATCACCTCACAGTTTTCTATAAACCATAATTTCTCTAATAATGGCATGCATGGGTGAAAGCAAATTGGGCTAAATTAGTCTATCTATTGTCTGTCTATAATATTTGATAATTGTAATTATTTCTTGAGTACTTTACAATATTCTAAATTTATTAGAACATGATTATCCCCTTCTTCGTGATAAGTACTCGCTAACGCTCGTACTTATTCACGAGGAAGGGTATAATCATGTTCTTACATATACTATAAATGCATCATTTAATGTTAACAAATGAGTATTTCAGATGTTAAGTATCCAAGTTCGGTAAAACAATACAATGTACAGGGACGTAAAACAACAATGTATTGATGCACTCTGTTTTTTTCACCATATATTTTATCTTCATATTTTTTTTCAAAAAATCATTTTGAAGCGATTTCTAATCAGATTTCATTAAAATTTGCACCATTAAAAAGTCATATTTTTCCTTGCATATATAAGGATTTTCCATAACAAAAATTCAACGTAATTTAATTAAATGATCGAAGCTTTAAAATTACAACTTTCAAAATTAAACATCAAAACTACATGAAATCCACTTACTAAAACTGAGAACTGTATGAAAACTGGATATGAAATGAATATTTGAAGGAGTGTGATAAAGCCCCTTTAGTGTTTTTTTTTTATAAAATATAATTTAATTCAAAAGTGTAATCGAAATGTAATTATAGTTAATTTGCCTAATGTAATCGATTGCAATCGGTTAAAGAGTAGCAAGTCATGTAATCGAATAATAATCGATTACAAAAAATTCCTAAGATAATCGATTATTAATCGATTACTAGTGTCTGTAATCGTTGCCCATCTCTGCTTTCAAGAGACAATAGATACATTGTGGTTCCGATACAACGACTTGTCACAAACAACGTTCCAGGTTTGTTTGTTACATTCTTCAATAACTGTACTAAAACATACCGAGGACGAAAACTATATTGTAAAAAAATTAAAAATGAAAAAAAAAACAATAATAAAAAAACGGGATGTAGATTAAAATGTCACCATGAAACCTTCAACTTTTACCTTATGGTTAGTTCAAGACGATTGCTGCCACCGGTTGAGTTGACTTCAGATAAACAACAACGCTACACCCATCTTTTGGTCATACATGTACATTTGTATATATATGATCGAGTGACGCATGAAATTTAGAACTTTCTGCATCATTCATCGCACGAATCGTGTGCGCTCAACGTGTGAATCTTGTCAGTGTGGTTTGGAATATTGAACGTTTTCATCGCTGTATAAAGGAAAACATCGATTGTTTTACTTCGCTATACTGAGGGTAAGATTAAACCCCTTGATCTTATTGGTCAGTCCAGTACTGTGATGTCACGTCGGTGTCGTATAAAATTTTAAAGTCTATGAAAAGTGCAAGTTCCGGTTCCGGCCATGTTAACTTCCGGTATGAGAATTGCAAGTTCCGGAATTGCGAAATGTGCGGGAAACATCTGTTTATTCAAACTGTGATGTTACATCTCACATTGTTTTGCGAAATATTGAATTTTCTTAATCACAAGAAGTACTGTTGGTCTTAAATTTCTTTCAGATTAAATTATGTGTATAACTGATTGTACTCTAGAGAAACTAAAAGTACATCACTGTTGTCAGTCGTAATTTCACCATTTAAAGGAAAAATGCACTAAAGTCATTTATAGGCTTATAGAACTTGTGTATTTCTTTAGATACTTTATCAATATGGGTTTGTTTGAAGCATCCTTCATTTGGAATCTTTTGATTCAGCCTGGGACAAGTAGCTTTATCGGAGACATATAATTACAGGTAAATATATTTCTCTGATTATAGGATTATATTAGTCCCAGATTCAGTGTGAAGCGTGATTATCAATTTTTTGGGAAAATGGATAGCACCTTAAATATCAAAGCGAAAAAATGATTGCATAGAATAAAGAAATATATTCAAAATTCCCCCAATTACGCGGCTTAAGCCTGATGACCAGTTGTCGCCTAAAACAGGCAGAAAAATAATTTGGCTGTTATAACTAACAAATCATTGCTGTGGATATGTCAAATATGGCTGAAATGTCTTGGCTGTGTTAAGAGTTGCAATGAAAAGTAAAAACCCTCAATGTTTATATTGGTTGGTTTACTTAAAGCTTGCAAATTTCATAGCTATGGTAACATTTTGATGAAAAAATCTTACCATATATTGTTATTTGTTCGTTGCTTGGGTTAACAAATATCATTCTGTCCTCATGCTTGCAGATTTCATGGCTGTGAAAATAGTCGCGATTAATAATTATGATCAAATATGTCTATCTGTGGTCAGGTTGGGTCGTAAAATGTTATTCTGCCATTATGCTTGCAGATTTCATGACTATGAAAATAGTCGCGATTAATAATTATTATCATTAATGACTATCTGTGCACGTGGTCAGGTTTGGTCATAAAATGGCATTCTGCGCTTATGCTTACAATTTCATGGCTGTGAAAATAGTCGCGATTAATAATTACGATTATTTATGGCTATCTGTGGTCAGGTTGGGTAATAAAATGTAATTCTGCTCTTATGCTTGCAGATGTCATGCCTATGGAAATAATCGCGATTAATGATAATGTTAATTCATGGCTATCTTTGCTCAGGATGGGTCATGAAATGTCATTTTGACCTCTTGCTTGCAGATTTCATGGCTGTGAAAATAGTTGCGATTTATAATTATGATCATTTATGACTATCTGTTGTCAGTTTGGGTGGTCATTAAATGTCATTCTGCCCTTATGCTCGCAGATGTCATGGCTGTGGACATAGTCGCAATTAATAATTATGATCATTTATGACTATCTGTGGCCAGGTTTGGTAATGGAATGTTATTCTAACCTTATGCTTGCAGATTTCATGGCTGCAGACATAGTTGCGAGTAATAACATATGACCATTATGGGTATCTGTGGTCAAGTTAGGTAATAAAATTGTCATTTTGACCTTATGCTTGCAGATTTCATGGCTGTGGACATAGTTGCGAGAAATAACATTTGACCATTATGGCTATCTGTGGTCAGGTTTGGTCATGAAATGTCATTCTGACCTTATGCTTGCAGATTTCATGGCTGTGGACATAGTTGCGAGTAATAACATATAACCATTAGTTGCGATTAATATCATATGACCATTATGGCTATCTGTTGTCAAGATGGGTCATAAAATTGTCATTTTGACCTTATACTTACAGATTTATTCTGACCACTTAGGTTCCCTGTTAGTTGGTTTGTAATAATGTCCTTACCTATTCCTAAAAACAGTTAACAACCATATAGAAGTAATATGATTTGAAGGAAATATAAAAATGTCTAATTCATTTAATATTGCTTTGAATTTCTTTAATAACAGAACCATTACGTACAACCCCTCGTGTTCGGTGGCGGTTATGAGATGCTTCCGGTTTTTTTTACGGTGGCGGTTTTGAGGCGAGACATTCCAGGTTAGTTGTTTATTTTTCTTTATCATAGAGGATTTACTACAAAAGTCCTATCGGACGAAATTCCTCTATCATTAATAGAATTAGAAAACGTCTTTATATATCTAGCCATACTTTCTTCAAACACTTCGACAGAAAATAAGAGCAATGCGTCATTTTGGTAATTCAGAAATTGTATTTGAATTGTTTTTCCAAACGACATTTTTTCAATGACATTAAGTTACATCCTAGACTTGTTAAGAAAGTATGTCTAAAACTATCGTCAAGGTAACTGGCAGTGCTGTCTATTGATCATATGTCAACAAAAACTGATGAAGGTCTTCAGGTGGCGGTATGGGAGGTTCGTCCGGTGGTGGTTCAAGTTAATAACACTCATTAAATATATACTTATATGTTCAATATTTCTATTGTTTTTACTAAAATGCTATTTATGTACATACGACTATTTTTGCCCTTTAAACCTAAGTTACACTGCAAGGTTTGCCTACAACTATTTTGATGTGACCCGTGTTGTCTATCGATGTTGTTTTTGTCCTTATTTTTGTCTTTTGTCGGGCTACTTAATGACAAATATTTGTAGGCAGATATAGTCCGGCTTTAACATTTTTTTTCTCATTGACCGCTCCCGACATGTCTTGCTTCAATGACATATTTTTAGCTGCGATAGATATTGCTCAACATTTTTGTCAAGAATACCACTTAAGTGCACGCTAGGAGCCTTCTTGATCTCGCTAGAGGGGGTGAATATTGTTCACATCTTGTTGAAGACCCTCATTCGACATCAAGATGTAGACAGGAATAAAAGTCCTGTCCTTGATATACTGGAGTTTTCTATGTATCGGGTGTGTTTTTGTGACATGTACATTCACTCCATATCCTTTCATATTTTTCTATTAACATCAAAATATCTTGCTGAAATTGTAATGTACGTGAGTAACATGATTCCACCTATCCAATTTTCCCCATAAGTTTATATTCGCGACTTTCTGTGTAATATCATACAACACATACATGAATGAGGGCGTAACCCCTACTCCCAAAAGTACCAAGTACTGCTTAAAATCAACACAGAGTACCGAGTATTTATGTTATATCATTACCTTGTCGAAAATATTAAATTTATATGTATGAGCTTAAGAAACAGGTAAAAAGCGAGTCATGTAGCTTAATTCTTACCCTTTTGTGGATCTTAGTATACAGGACAGGCACCAGAAGATCCTACGTTATAAAATATCACCTTTTTTTATTGTTGACACCCTGCATTTGTATATAAGATAGGATTATTACAAGAAAAATTACATTGTTTCGCAACCCGATTTTATCTGTTTTCTACAAATCTTTTTGCAATGCTTTATCTTATTCTCTTCCATAAATATGGGTTGTTCACTTGAAATCATCGGCAAACGAATATCGAAGCAAGAAAGAGGAAAGGGGTAATTCTAAAATCACAAATCCAAAATCACTGCAATTCAAATACAACACGAATTGAGACAGTATGACAAAGACAAAACAAATAAACAAAAATGAACAAGAACGCCACACAACTAAAGCACTAGCAGTGTGAACCCCTATAAAAACTGAGGTATCATCAGGTGCTCCGGAAGGGTAAGCATGATCTGCTCCACGCATTGCACCCGTCACACAACCAGCTAGAATATAGTATTGAAGTTCTGTTTGGTAATTGTCATTTTCTAACCCTTAGACAAAACCAATTAAAATCCATGGTACGTGTTACTTCTCTAATCCTAAAACAGTTCGAAGGTTAAAGTTTGAAAAGCTTATGTGAGTGTATTAAGTGGTCGGACAATAACAAGGACAAATGGGTATCACAAACATAGCAACGCAGAATCGTTCAAAAAACGAAGTTAAGAAAATATGCACGATTTTGTAGTCATATCGGCGTGTATAGGCCTTTTCAAAAAAAATCATTTGGTCCGCCCTTCGGTGTCGGCATTTAAATAAATATAAACAGTTACGGTTATCAACCTAACACGGAAGTGTTGTTCATACTGTTGTTCATAACAAGTGTTGTTATCTTTTCTTGGATTTGAACACTCCCATCAAATGGAGGTACAAACATCCTTCGCTTCCGGTTGCCTTGTTTGATTTATTTACTCATTTTTCAACCCTGCATAACACATTCTAATTTTGTCTTATGAATAAAAAAAAACATTTGTGATTCAGAAATGTGTATTCAAGGTCTCGCTATACAAATTTGCAAGTACATCGAAAAGATTTTTTTTTTTTATCAAAATGAATATTTCAAATACGGATGATATTGATGAAATATATATTGTTTATTTTTTTTTCAACTTGCCAGTAGTTTTGTCTTAGGACTAATATATTAGTCCCAGCTTTGTCACACCTTTATTATTTGTACATCAAAAGATCTATAACACCGCTGATTTTGATCAGGTAGGGATTTTGTGTCCAGATTAAAGGTACACAGTAAGCAATGTAGCAAATGGTTGAAAAATAACTGCATATGAAGATTTATGACACTTATATTTGTGTCGATACTTGGTTACTTTACAAAATTATTTAAAAATAACTAAAAAATATACAGTTTTGCGATTTTCGGATCTTGTATCTTAAATATCATTTCTTGTTACTGCTTTAAAATGTGTATATCATTCTTCATGGTTATTCACAATTTTATATTAAACTTTGCCAATTTAACATTAGTTTAAACGGGACTTGCCGACCGGAACTCACCAGTACACTAACGAACCTAGCGGCGGACACTATCTAGAGATAGTGCAACAGTCCCAGTTCATTTTTAGCTCACCTGGCTAATGCCAGGGTGAGCTTTTGCTATCACTTTGCGTCCGTCGTCCGTCAGTCCGGCGTAAACTTTTCATTCAAAGATCTTCTCCTCTGAAACTGCTGGGCCAATTGGAACCAAACTTGGCCACAATAGTCTTTGGGTGGTCCCTTACTAAAAAGCTGTTTTTCAGGTCCGCGCGATATCCAAGATGGCCGCCAGCGGGAAACATAGTTTTAACATT
Source organism: Modiolus philippinarum (assembly GCA_002080025.1). Lineage (NCBI taxonomy): Eukaryota > Metazoa > Mollusca > Bivalvia > Mytilida > Modiolidae > Modiolus > Modiolus philippinarum. Next base: position 59,092 of record MJUU01021513.1, read on the forward strand.
GGACCCTATGGGAAAACACATTCAAAGATCTTCTCCTCTGAAACTATTAAGCCAATTGGCACCAAACATGGCCACAATAGTCTTTGGGTGGTCCCTTACCAAAATGCTGTTTTTGAGGTCCGTGCAGTATCCAAGTTGGCCGCCAGCGGGAAACATAGTTCTAACATTGGACCCTATGGGAAAACACATTCAAAGATCTTCTCATCTGAAACTATTACGCCAATTGGCACCAAACTTGGCCACAATAGTCCTTTGGTGGTCCCTTTCAAAAAAGCTGTTTTTCAGGTCCGTGCATTATCCAAGATGGCCGCCAGTGGGAAACATAGTTTTAACATTGGACCCTATGGGAAAACACATTCAAAGATCTTCTTCTCTGAAACTACTAAGCCAATTGGCACCAAACTTGGCCACAATAGTTCTTTGGTGGTCCCTTAGGAAAAAGCTGTTTTTCAGGTCCGCGCGATATCCAAGATGGCTGCCAGCGGGGAACATAGTTTTAACATTGGACCCTATGAGAAAACACATTCAAAGGTCTTCTCCTCTGAAACTATTAAGCCAATTGGCACCAAACTTGGCCACAGTAGTCCTTTGGTGGTCCCTTACAAAAAAAGCTGTTTTTCAGGTCCACGCGATCTTCAAGATGGCCGCCAGCGGGAAACATAAATTTAACATTGGACACTATGGTAAAAACACACTCAAAGATCTTCTCCTCTGAAACTATTAAGCCAATTGGCACCAAACTTGGCCACAATAGTCCTTTGGTGGTCCCTTACAAAAAAGCTGTTTTTCAGGTCCACGTGATATTCAAGATGGCTGCCAGCGGGAAACATAGTTTTAACGTTGGACACTATGGTAAAAACACATTCAAAGATCTTCTCCTCTTGAACTATTAAGCCAATTGGCACCAAACTTGGCCAAAATAGTCCTTTGGTGGTCCCTTACAAAAGGCTGTTTTTCAGGTGCGCGCTGTATTTAACATGGACGTCAGCAGGGAAGATAGTTTTAAGATTGGACCCTATGGGAAAACTCATTCAAAGATCTTCTCTGAAACTACTGAGCCAATGAAATCAAACTTGGTCAAAATAGTTTTTATGTGGACCCCTGAAAAGAAAAATGTTTTTTTTTCTCAGGTTCCCATTTTATCCAAGATGGCTGCCAGCAGGGTACATATTTTAACATTGGACCCATGGGGAACACTAACAGACGTCTTTTCCCCTTAAACTAATTGGGCAGATTGGAACTATAGTTTTGTTATATACATGTATATGGGCTTTAACATAAAATGTCTATCTTAATCAAGGACCAGGTGAGCGATGCAGGCTCTTGAGAGCCTCTTGTTTTAGTTACTCTATTATTCATTTATTACATCGCGATTTTAGCATACAAAACAATGACAGCAAAATACCGAAGGAACAAAGCACAAGATTAAATAAATCAAAGTCCAGAAACAAAGCAAAAAAAAAAAAGAACACCAGAAGACTGAAGACCAAAGACAACAGTGTAAGCTCTGAAAAGACAGAGTGACATCAGGTGCTGCGGGAGGGTAAGCTTGTCCTACATACAACACCCGTCACTGACACAGTCAGTGGGATATTTATGGTTTCGGAAGATCTGTTTGGTAGCTGATCGGTTAATGTCATTTTCTAACCCGAAGACAAAACCGATTAAAATCCGTAGGACGTATTACTGCTCTAACCCTCAAACAGTACAAAGGTAGAAATGTAGAAAGTTTCTGTTAGTCTCTATAGTAATCAACAATGACGATGAAAAAATCGGACATCACTGACGAAGATAAAACTAAAATTCAGCAAGACAACACAAAAAACTAAAGCACTAACAGTGTGAACCCCTTTAAAAACCGAGGATGACATCAGATGTTCCGGAATGGTAAAGCATGTCCTGCTCTGTATACAGCGCCTGTCACATTGTCAGTGGGTCAATCCAGGGTAAAGTAAAAACCGGTAATTTCAAATTTTGGAAGACGTGAATCTAGCTGAAACTGTCAGTTTTCATTTGTGACACTGACATTTCCTATCTATCTGTGATGTCGTGGTAACGGCCATAGAATTTCTGAAGGGACGAAAGTAACAACGGCTGAACATCTCCCTTACTCAGCAGTTTTATGACAGTGCTTGTGCTCTTTCTACAAAGTCACTGTTTGAACTGCATGCTCTACAGTAACGAATTAATTGTGAAATATACACTCCATATGTTGGTGAGGTAGGTATATTGCTGCAGAGAAAGGGAAAGTTCGCAATTGGAAAGTCAAAATCATCACATCTGTCATAAAACCTAGATAACAGAAGTAACCTAGAAAGTGTGGCTGCCCAGTTATTTATTGTATTGCCTGCGACAAACAGACGGCGAGACATAGGTGCTGCTTTTTCTGCAGCGACGGTGTTAACGTTAAGATACGTTATAAGGGCAATATCTCAGCAACTAGAAGATGTAGGTGAATAATATTTGGTCAGTAGGCCCATCTTAGGTAGTACGCACTATACATACCATAATCAGGTAACCTTGGCCAACATGAATGACTTTCATAAAAAAATTTAGTAAAGATCCACATCTCGGTAACTTTTATAGTAGTAGGCGGTGATATTTGGGCCAGTGGATGCTTATTGTTGAAAATGGGACCCCTATAGGAAAACATCTTTTTCATCATAAGCAGTGAAACTATTGAAGCAAATTCGGACAAACTAAGATTGCTTATTTTTTTTTTAATCTGATAAAAAAGGACCATCAGCACAGAACATATTTTAACATAGAATCCTATGAGATAAACATCACTTCATCACCTGCTGTAAGCATTTTGTCAGGTGAGCGATTCAGGCTCAGTTTCTGAGCCTCTAGTTTTATTAGATAAACATTTTGTAATCAGATTGATTTGTTAATCATCACTCTATATCAATACCAAAGCGTTTGGCGTGAAGAATTTTGGACTCGTCGGTCCTGTGGTATTGGCAGACCGGTACTGCCCCCTTGATGGTGCACATGGGGCTGATACATTTCCTAAATTTATTTTCCCCCTTTTCTTTTCCCTCAATTCAAATAGATGATTACTGAAACGAATAAAATTTATATTCAAATGGCATTTAATTCAAAGTCGATCACTGAAAATAGCACACAAAAATCGAGCACAAAATCTAAATATATAAAGGAAACAGGAATTGCAACTGGATAAAAAAATCTCGCTCATCTCTGCTGGTGTTTCAAAGACTAGGGTGACTAAAGATGGATAGCGGATTTGTGTCTTAAAAATATGGTTCTCGGAAGACAAGAAGGTTCCAAGCTATATATTTAAAGTTTTATTCGGAATCTTGGTCGAAAATCACAATTTTTCCGACGACGGGCGAGGAAAGGTTTCAGCCCCTGGATACCCCCCTCTGCATCCGATCGAATTTGTGGCTGAGGCTAAAGGTCTGGTTTTTAGATGTTAATGGTAAATGTTGCCCACAACATACATCTAGGTGTCACCATATTCTAGATTTTGGAATTCGCCTTTCATCAGTTTTGCTTCTTTATTCGTAAGCCGATCCTACTCAGGACCTTTGGGTTCAAGTTGTTCCTTAGGTTTTCATAGATTTTATAATAATTATACGGATTACGTCTATTCTTAAGGAGGTAAAAATAGGCCACCCTTTTAATGGAGCATTAAATGACACCACGCCACGTGCCCAATTTTCAACCCAAGCCCATGGTATTACTCTGGTAACAGCTAGTAATCTATATTGATCTAGACCTTCCTTTTGCGCCAACAACATATTAAAGTGTATAGTAATTCACCACGGACACTCAACTTTTCATTTTTTGGTGGGTATCACATACTTGCCATTTAATGGAATAGAATATAAAAAACACTGGCAAACTAGTCGGGGATACGTTAAATAATGATAATGAAATAATACAAATGGAATACTTGAAAACCAGACACTAAAGCTGTGTAAATCATACAATTACAATGTACAGTATTAAACAAGCCATTAACCGCTGTACGTTAATTTGCAAATTGTTCCCATCAACATGTGTAAACATGAACCATGATAACACAGACGAAGACCATGATCACTGTAAACACTGAAACTTATAGAAGACCCGTACAACCACTTACATTCTAGACTCCTGGCACATACTAAGTAAGTTGCGGTGATGAACATTTTCTATTGAAGCAGCCTTCACCTTTCTGTAACTTCTATGTCAGAAGAGAGACCGAACAATATGAACACTGAAAAGGTCACAAATTAAAATCAGTTACAGAAGGTGATAATTCTGCAAGATAAAGCTCAAGACAAGAATAGGAAACTTTAACAATAAAACACCACAAGAAGCAATATACCAGTATCCTAAAGACTTACAGAGATACCAAACTAATAAACATAAAAGGATCAAACAACATGACCATCACTGATTCACCACACTTCAAATCTTAAATAAAGGATAGATTATAAAGTTATAAGAAAATTTTGAAGTGAAATAAGTGTGTATACCTCACGTACATTACAATTTCAGTTAGATATTTTGATGTTAAGTATATATTTAATGAGTGTCATTAACTTGAACCACCACCGGCTGAACCTCCAATACCGCCACCGGATGACCTTCATCCGTTTATTTGACATATGATCAATAGACGGCACTGCCAGTTACCTTGACGATAGATTTAGACATACTTTATAAAGAAGTCTAGGATGTAACTTAATGTCATTGAAAAGGTATTGTCGTTTGGAAAATCAATTCAAATTTCAATTTCTGAATCACCGAAATGACGCGTTTCTCTATTTTCTGTCGAAGTGTTTGAAGAAAGTATGGCTAGATATATAAAGACAAGTAGTTTTCAAATTCTATTAATGACAAAGGACTTTCGTCCGATAGGACTTTTGTAGCAAATCCTCTGTGATAAAGAAATATAAACAACTAACCTGGAAAGTCCAACGAGTCTCTCGCCTCAAAACAGCCACCGTAAAAAACCGGAAGCATCTCATAACCGCCACCGAACACGAGGGATTGTACGTGGTGAGAACTACTTTTTTGTGTTGAGTTTATTGATTTTTTTTCTACAAAGGGTAAGCCCCTTAACACCCCCCCCCCCCAAAAAAAAAGCATAAATGTTGCCCATTTGATGTGTTTCTGTCCGCTGGATGTTTAAAAGTCATATATTCCGCACCTATTTTTAAATACAGTTGTGTCTCAATATTCAAAATCAATTTACTGCAAAACTTAATTAATCCCCATTAACCCCGTCAACTTGAGATTACGTCTTGTCTTGGCAGGTTAAAGTTATTTGTCATGTTAATATTTTTAACAGCTGAATAAACATTTGGTTCCTATAATCATATACTAACGTTAAATTCTATATAGAAATCATATTTTTGAATATTTCCGTCGTACGGCGCATACTTTAAAATCTCATAGACTTTAAAATCTCATAAACCCCGTATGAAATCTGCAAGACAAAAACCGGAAACGGAACTTGCAGTTTTCATAGACTTTATAATGTCATACGACATCGGATAAGACTATAATATTTGTATTGGCGTTCCCATCAAGCTTAAGGAACAATTGGGCGTATTGTTTTGTTTCTTTCTCTATAAACGTATATTGTTTCAGTGATTGTTTCTACAAAAACATTGTAAAAAATATTGAAATATTCCTACTTGGTATAGTAGTTATGACTCTTCCTTTCCGACAGTCGCTTCGAACTATTTTGGAATCGCCATTTTGTTTGCCTGAGAATTTAATCATGTGATTCATTTAATCACGTGATTCTCTGAACCAATCCGGATTCAGACAGTTGGGCAAGTTTTTTTTTACCTTTAAGGTATATAATTATTTGCAGCTTAAGAGCACTTTGTATTGAATAAAATAACGAATATAGAAATTTCTCGGTGTTAATTTATGTGTTTTTGTTTCCGACGTTTTTCATTTCTAGTTTCAAACCCAATATTGTCCCTAAGAGCCGCTTCGAATTTTCAAAACCATTGTTAAATATATTAGAATTGAAATAGAGTATCGCAATTGGGCTCTATGTGAACAAGAACATAGTCAGACCTTATATTTATCTTCATTTTATAACTCGCTATCGCTAGGTATAAAATATTGACAAATATAAGGTCCTCCAATATTCTAATTCGCAAAGAGCCCGCTTGCAATAATCTTTTTCTTAAATTTATACCAGATGACCCATGCAAAGCACATACAAAAGGATGAAATTCATTCATAAAGTCTAACAAAGGAGGGATAAGAAATAATTTTATTGACTCCTGCACTTACGTTTACAATTTTTGATTCTCTAATAGGGCCTGTAAGTCTCGTACAATTTTGGAACTTCCCGAATCAAAAATTGTACCCGGAAGTTACATTTTAAACAAAGATATATGACGTTTCAAACAAAAATTTGAACTTTATAATCCTCAGACGTCATGTTTTTTTTCGAATTACTTGTTTATCGTGGATTCTCGTGAGTCACATGACGAGACGTACAGACCTTATACAGATGGATTATCTTCAGGTTGACAACTTCACTAAAGAATTGAATGCAATATTTTGTAGTTTTATTGGAGTGTAAAATGGTGGACCGTAGCACATTTTGAATGAAGCGCGCTAGTGCTTCATGTGAAAAACGTCCCATGGTCCACCATTTTACACGACAATAAAACTACAAAATATTGCATTCAATACTTATAATTACGTTCCGTAAATGGAATGCAAGTCTTCACGCTAGATAACGTAATGAAATTCGTGGATGATGCACCATTTCCTAGTTTGGATTACTCTGCCGTCTTTGTTTACTTATGTCGGTTGTCAAGGAGTAACGTGCCTCTGTAGTTTTACTGACTGATAAAACACAGTTTCGGAAATGATCGGAAGTACTCGTAACCAATCATAAACGGGCATTTCCATACGAAGCAGAATGAATTTAATTATATCTGTATTAAATGTAATATAACAGGAGTGATACTGATATTTATTAATATAATGATTCACGGTAATAACCACCAATATCATACATGTTGTACATACAATAATAATATTGAGAGAAAACAATGACTAAACCCTTACACGCAAATGAAATGTTTATGACTTCAAGACGAATAACAAAAATAAAAGCGTTTTTGTTTTGCAATGAATTTGTAAAGACTTTGTCTCATATGCATTTATTCCATATCCTTTCATTCTTAGTTTATAAATCTTTCAAAAATGTGAAATCAAGGTGTCATAAAAAGGAAGTAATAAATGTGACAATGCGGTTTCCGAGATTAATAAAGTCAAGGATGACCAGACGATATAGTTTCAGTGAATAAAAAAAATAAAAAAGATGAAACCATAAATGTGTGACTTATATATGTTTTTGTAGTAACCAGATATGCGTATTAGACAAGAACAATACTTGCGTATGGCATTAAATGTATTTCCATGTGGCCATGATTTTCTACCCCAACAAATTCTGGAGCAAATATTTTTTGCTTGCTTTGTAACCAGGGTTTCCTGTTGGGAAATCCAATTATTACAATAGTGATGTACCGCGGTTTGGTTGGAGGCTGCAAGATCTTGAAAGCGCAATTTCTCTGTAACCGTTCAACAGAATTTCACCAAACTTTGTATGTAGCAAGGACATAATATGCAGATGTGCAAATTGTTGGGGATTTTTTGTCGCACAATCTTTCAAGGAATTATGCGCCTTTGTTGGACTTAAAAATAATAGGTGTTTTGACCATATGCTTGAAAGCGCAACTCCTCTGTAACCATTCAATGGAATTTCACGAAACTTTGTATTTTTGAATTTTTCATCGTGTAATTTTCCAGGAGTTATGACCTTTGAACTTCGAAATTAATAGGTGTTGTGACCATATGCCTGTAAGCGCAACGCCTCTGTAACCGGAATTTCGTGATTTTTTTTATGTAGCAAGGAAGGACATAATATGCAGATGTACATGTTGTCGGGGATTTTTCAACGTTCAATTTTTCCAGGAGTCAGATGAAATTAATAGGTGTTTTGACCATATGATTGTAAGCGCAACTCCTGTGGAACTATTCAACAGAATTTGATGAAACTTTGTATGCAGCAAGGACATAATATGCAAATGTGCATGTTGTCGGGGATTTTATATCGTATTATTTTTCCAGAAGTTATGCCCCTTTGAACATGTTAAAAGAGAGTATTTGAAAAACAGAACTATATATTTGTAGCATATTAAGGTCCTATGTACAATGATAATTTTCCATCACGATAGAAGGGTCTCAACCTCAAATAGGTTACTATAGTATTAACACTGATGATCGGTTTGCATATAAGCGCTTGTACAATTCATCATGTATTAAAAAGCTGTGTTGCTAACATGACTTTTGATTGTCGGTTCTATTAAAAGTTTTACGTTGATGGCGACAAGATATCAACCAGTTTGCAAAAGCAATTAATTCAAAATCAATTAATCCATTTTAATTTCTTTAACCCAAGCTTTTCTCGACAATACTTATTTACTTTTGTAATGGAGTTGGGGACACACTCCATCATCTAAAAATTAAACGTTTTGGTTCAGCATATAAAGACGTCCGCTGCCATTTTCAAACATTTATTCAGACAAAGATCACATGACAAACGTATAGAACGCGGGAAGGGGAAACAACTTATAACCACAAAATACACACATTCTCCATTCACACTAAAACTCACGACCATACACAATACAGACATGTAACATCCCGCCCCAGAAAACAAAAAATTTACAAATTTTTATAAATGGTCGTTGGTTTTTGTTGAACCAAAATTTCAAAATTATATACTCAAAATTTTCATAATAAAGTAATCAAACAGACAGAAAATTTCTCAATCTAGCTACACAAGAAAATCAATCACTGATCACTCAACTGACTAGTAACCATCTTATATACAACCGTATCAACGCTGCATTTCCACTCTCATGCAGTGATACCCACTCAAAACTGATGGCATTTCCTACTAGTAACTAAAACACACTGCCATTATGAAAGCTGAATACAACTGATAAGACCATCAGGGACCTATACAACCCTTAAATTTTAGTAAAAATCATTTTAACAACAATATTACATAAGAACACATTATAAAAAAAAATATCTACTATTTCTCCTTCTCTATCTTATCCATCATTCACACAACACTCTCACAGTAAAAAAAAAACAAAAAGTGAATCTTATGAAAAATGTCAGAAAGACAAGTTCCACAAAGGTTTTGTTTATGATACATATCACACCGCTAAATGACAAACTCGAACGCATCAGAAATAAAAGTTCTGAGATTAAAAGTCCAAATTGATAAACTGGAACATTCTATTATAAAATGTCAAAATATCCAAAAATCCCGGTACTAAAGTCGCAAATAAATCTTCGTCACTGGATTGCCAATACAATTAATCAATGGACATGATGAAATCGTAGTTCAAAACAAGTTATAATTAATTACGGGTCAGCGATACTGTTATCACCAGACAAATAAACAAAGTCATCTGGGCGAGACGAGACATCAGACAAAACAATGTTGGTCCATAGCTGGAAGTTTTTAATAAAAATAAAATGTCAAATCCAAAATGTTAACGAAATATAAATCATATCTGGAACTTTCAGTTTATTTAACATCAAAGGAAAACTGTCAAGACTCGGCTAATTCAAAATCGATATCCTCGGTTAACAGTGTACAAGTGTACATAACAATACACATGCAGCATTCACACACGCTAAGTAAACAGGTTACACGTACAGAAAACACAGGAAGACGAGACATGGTCTGATACACAAGTCCGCAAGTTACTATGAATAATTCCAAAGTGAAAAAGTTCCCACGGTAATCAAATTCCAGCATAATGTAATTCCATAAATTGCATCGGTAAAATCGAAAGAAGAAATTGTCACGTGGCGAGCGGACGGTAAAATTTCACAGTTAATTTACACAAAAAATTCCAATAAGTAGGCTTCAAAAGGCACCAAAGCTGCAACAATGGATCGACTTGGGATTCTCCACCATGTACTGGAGTTGGGGACACACTCCATCATCTAAAATTTAAACGTTTTGGCTCAGCATATAAAGACGTCCGCTGCCATTTTCAAACATTTATTCAGACAAAGACCACATGACAAACGTATAGAACGCGGGAAGGGGGAAACAACTTATAACCACAAAATACACACATTCTCCATTCACACTAAAACTCACGACCATACACAATACAGACATGTGTCACTTTATTTTGTTGTTTTCGTTACACTGAATTCGTTTTTATCTTTCATTTGTTTAAGCTTTGTGAAACATAACACGATAAATTAGGTCAATGCGGTACATTTGTAAGATTCGACCACTAAAATCATTGAGTCTATCAACCTTAGCGACAGGCAGGAAGTACTGCAAATCATTAGAAAGAAGACAAAAATATTTTGGATCCATTTTTACCCTGACATATTAAAAATGTATATGTTATGGAAAGAAGGAAGTCGATGCTAGACAGATCTAAAATTTACTTCAGATATATAACGTTTAATAATATATCTTTCTAAATATTGTATCATCCCTGTCAATTAAAGCCATAAAATATGTAACTAAAATAGTTCACTCGTACCATATTGTACAAAAGCAGCAAAACATAGACACAAGGAAGTAATTAAAAATATCAGATAAAGAGCCGTTTAATATTTCACAATTATAAGACTTCAGATTATTTATCAGATCGTTCTTTCCTTAGAGACTCAAACGGACTCGCTTCCTATTCGCTTTACTATTAACAATATAAATTACTTAAGCTGGTTGCTTATCTTATAGAATGAAATCATGCTAAGCTCTCTTTATTTACGGTCTTCAAATATGAATGGTTTTCAATTACATTAGAGTTAGAAAAAATATCAGCGCCTTAGAATATATTGACATTAATACTAATGTGTGTTTTAGAATGTCTTAGATCAACCAATCGAATAGTGAAATTGCTTGAACATGTTGAACTTTGAGATGAACCTGTGCTTCTCATTTGCTTTCATTAGAATAGAGAACTGTCGTGAATATATCTGTTATAAAATTAACGGTTCTTTCTCTTGAGGCTTGTTCTCAGAACTGTTGTTTTATATATAAACATAAAATTTGCTTACCTCAATCGCTGTTAGGTATTCAATGTGGAATCTATAGTTCAGGAGAAGATAAAAGATAGGTCCTACATTTTTTACTTATAAAGAGCTTAATATTAAACTCTAGGCGATGGCTGCAAAATGGTTTTGATAATAACAAATGTAACATAAAAGACGGAAACGCCGTGTTACTATGGAAGACCAATGTAGAAGAATTTTTCAAAGGAGAGGATAAAAGAGGAAATCATTCATATTTTAAATCCAACTAAGAAGATTTTAGCATTAACATTTAAAGAAATAAGCTTGTCACAACACAACAGATAAGATTTAAATCATAAAGAAATTCTAAAGAAAACATTAAAATAAGAACTGTGCAGTCTTTTCTCTAATAAATAAAGAAATTGCGGAAATATTTATGAATTTTAACTTGTCCAACTCTTACTTACAACCTATGACTATGTGATAATCAGGCAGTTCCTCTTCGTTTCCTTCTCATTTAATTCTCCATTACTCTTTATTTAAAATCTTATCTTATTTATTATATAATATTATAAAAAAAACTATAATTTTTCTTAAGAATGCTGAGATTGGAACATTAATTTTATACAGTCATCAGTTGAATGTTTTTAAAAGCAACACGCTTGATAGAGATTCATATTTGTCTTCTAAGCCTTACTCATACAATGTATGTTTGAATTCCTAAATGGCTGTTTTAATTCAGTGCATATGCTGATTACATATCTAGTTCCAAGGAGAAACAAAATATTGTTGATCTTTTCTATTTAATGAGATACGATGTGAAAAGAGCAAACTACCCAGTTAGTTTTGATAAAGCGGGAGTCACTAATTTGTTAATTCTTCTGTAGCTGATAAATGCAATATAGTACCATTGAGCGTTGTCCGATCATGCAAAAAATATTGAAACGTTCAATATACTGTAAGAAGCATGGAGTTTCTCCAATTATTTACAATAATTCGTTGCAAATCCTTACGTTTTATGACACAGTCTAGAAAGAGCCTACATATGGACACAACCGGCATACGCAGCTCTATAAGCATAGCCCCTTAAAACCGATTTAGGTCACGTGACCAGGACATTTTAAAGGAAAATGAGACTATGCTGTTGATCAGAACATACACGATCTATTTGAAAAAGAAAGGAAATGGGGTAAATGTCAAGGAGACAACATCCCATAATATATTATAATAAGAATAAATTCGCAAGCCATACTCCCATTTAGTATGTCAAATTACATAAGTCTCTTAAACTAGCTGGTTAATAGCAAATGGCCTTGTCATGAAATATCCTCTTAAATGCATTTTGTCAGAATGGAAATTGTATCAAATTACCATTTAGATTTGATTCTTAGTCTGCATATCAAACTTTTTGCAAGAAATTAACGTGTTGATGAAATCTAGCATATAATAATTAGAAGTGATCAAAATACTTTTCCTTCATGACAGATTGAATCTTGGGCCAATTAAGTTTCAATCAAAATAGCACTAAATGTTGCTCTGAAGTGACATTTTTTCATCATGTGCGACTATAATTTGATTTTTGTATTCTGATATTAAGCTGTGTGATTTTGTTACTTGAAGACACGTTCAATACGTTACTAAAATGTATTTGTAAAAAGAATCAGTTGTGTATTTACAAAAATATGAACCGTATAGAGGGTATTTTAGGGTATTACATCACCTTGATATACATATTGAATATTCAAATTCTGAAATACCGAAGTTGCATAGTAAACAGTAAATTTTGTTAAGCTGTATACATGCATTTCAATGAGTAACCTCTCATCAGCAGCACGGGAATCAAATAATATGGTAAGCCATAATCAAAAGAAGTAAATTAAAAAAAAAAGTACTCATAACCAAAAATATCGAAATAGGTCGACAAATCCAGTATTAAGGACATCCACCGAGTGCCATACACGGAATGAAGCCTCAGTATTTTTAAGGAGTTAGAATTTTAATAAACATTAAATTTCTGTAGAACGCTAGGTAAAATTCTCATGTTGTGCAAGTCTGACTATTGGGCTGGCGAATACCCTCGTGGACCTCTGGTTCACCAGCATTGGTATCAAATGAACCTGTCAGGGCGAGCTTTACGCGTTGCGCCGTGATAAAGTCCCTATACACACCACACTGTCCAATAATTCTTTATCTGTAATTCATAAACTCCATTATAAATTGAAACTAGCAGAAATTTCTGTTTTTGCACGAAAAAACATTCTTTAGTACAAATGTGGACAGAAGTCCACTACCGGTTAAATAATTCTTTATTATACCAGCAAAAATAGTTAAAGAAGAAAGGTTTTCTGAGTCCAAGGCCCATAACTCCATCAATGGACCCAACCCATACTCAAACTTGATCTGTAACCCATAGTGGTCGATTAACAATGCAAATATCAGCTTAATATCTGAAACGGTTCAGAAAAAGTCCAGAAAACCTATAATTTACCAAAATTGTCTAAGTCAAAGGCCTATAACTCCGTTCAAAATCAATGGACCGGAACCAAACTCGACCTTGACCTGTAACTTAAAGTGGTACACTCATATAGCAAATATTAGCTTCATATCTGGAACGGTTTAAAAAAAAGTCTTGAAAACTTTTTACCAAAATTTTCTAAGTCAAAGGCCGTAATATCCGTCCAAAATAAATGGACCGGAACCAAACTCGAACTTGATCTGTAAGTCATAGTGGTACACTAAAATAGCAAATATTAGCTTCATATCTGGAACGGTTTAGAATAAAAGTCCGGAAAACCTGTATTTTACCAAAATTTTCTGAGACAAAGGCCAATAACTCAGACCAAAATCAATGAATCGGAACCAAACTCGAACTTGATCTGTAACTCATGGTTGTAGACTAAGATACCAAATATTAGATAAGTATCTTTTATAGTATGGGAGAAAAGTCCGCAAAACTGAGTGTGACAGACTGACGGACGGACGGACTGACAGATTGAAAACCTAAAGTCACCTTCGGCGAAGCCGGAAGGGGACTAATAATTAATATTCATTCTTCATCAGCTCAACGTATGACGCGTACGAAAATGACGGCAGAGCAACGCGCGCGTGACGTCTTGACAGTGACCCGTTATTTTCTATGTATCGGTAATTTATATGAATTTCCTTTGATCTGCATTGCCTGGTATTCTCCTGCGTTGCTATGCCGTCATGTTGATTCGCGTCATACGTTGAACTGATGAAGAATGCATATATTCATTACTGTGAGCGAGAATGTATTTACCGTGCTAAATAACTTATATTTATTGTAGAGTTCTATTTATCAATTTGTGAATTACCGATAAAAGAAATATAGGACATTTTGTTTTGATAGAATTGAGAATACCAAGCAATGCAGATCAAATAAATTCATACAAATTATCGATAAAAGAAGAAATCATCACAACATTACAAAAGACACAGACTACACGGACAGATTTAGTGACTTAGCCAGTTGTGCGATCTATTTAACGAATGTTTTAACTATATTGAAAATAAATATGAAAATAAATAATTTCTTTTTATTGTTAAGGATGTTCGCTGGTCATGTTTATGTATTTCTGTCAGATTTTCGGAATTCTCTTGTTTTATCCATTTAAAAGCTTAATGATTGTTTGTCTGATGACCCCCTAATTTATTTCCATAATTTCATTTTATCCAACCTTTTGAGCATTCTGAGAAAAAATTATTCATTTGGTGTTATATAGTCACATTCATTTTTGGATAAACTTTACTTAAATTAAACCTACGAACAATGCAGAGGAGTTCGGTTTCCCGCAATTTTTTGAAACACATGCATCGGTAACCTATTGATTTTTTTGGCTTAAAATACCTCTTTGTCGATTTTCTAACAAAAAATCACATTTAATTAGAATCCTTGTTATTTTAAAATAGACCAGCGAACATCCTTAAGACATATAAATATGTTTTGAAGACATTTTTATTCAATTTTCAGCCGCGTGTATTGATGCGTTTATGACTGAAAATGTGTATTTATCCCCGCACTTTCTGTAGAAAGTTCGGGGATATTGTTTTCGCCTCTGTCTGATTGATTGTTGCTTAACGCCACCTTAAGCAATATTTCAGCTATATCGTGGCGTGAACTGTTGATAATAGTAATAAATATACAGTTAAAAAGATCACTTAAAACATATTGCTATGTACAGATAAAAGATTTATAAAAGATAAAATCATATAATAGACAATTTAAGGTAAATAGATCAAATTTGATGAAACTTAAAAATTGGATAATATACTTACATGTATATTTTACTACACAAATTAACAGCTTTTGAAAATTGAATAATTTTGTCGCCAGCGACGTTTGTAAATAATTCTTTAAAAGAATCAGTTGTATAAAATGTGCGACGTGTGTCGGCAACATCGACNCGGTCAAGTAAAACGTGTTGTATTGTGTAAGCACAATTACACGTAAAAAACTCAGGTCGGTCTTCACCATTTAAAATATAACCACGAGTTGTTCGTGTATGCCCTATTCGACACCTTGTCAAAACAACTTGCTCCTTCCGATTTTTTCCAGAGGAACTAACGAGTTTACCAACTTCTAATTGTATTCCGTGCAATTTAATTATTTATTTGCAAGTCCCATCTGTCTTGCCATATCTTTTTGATGTATCTACTTATTAAAGGCTTCATATCAGTGTATGGCACTGGGCAATCTGCCACCTCATCATCTAATGCATCCTTTGCCTCCTGGCCACCAACTGTGTTTCTATAGATTCCTGCATGACTAGGGGTCCAAATAGAAATGACTTCTTTGCCTATAGCAACAAGTGACTTGTAAAACTAAACGACCTTCAGAATAACGGGGTTGTTTGTCTTTCGACTTTCGATTGCCAATAGACATGAGAGAGAATCAGATCAAATCAAGAACTTACTTTTTCGAGATGAAGCAACAAATTTGAGTGCTTAGTCAATAGCGTTGGCTTCAGCAATAAATATGGAACTTGAGGATGGTAGTCGGAGAGTTGCTGCTCGGTCTCCGAAGACGGCTGCAGAGGCCACCCTGTCTCCATCCTTAGATCCATCAGTGAATGTAGGTAAGTATTCGGGGTGTTCAGTTTTAATTCTTGCAAACTCCTGCTGGATAACCAGAGTATAAGTGTCAGACTTTTCATATTTTCGTAGTTCGAAATGAAGTTCTGGTTTTGGAATTAGCCATGGAGGTTTCTTTGGAATTTGAATTGGTGCTAATTTGTCCAACTGTACATTGGCAGATTCCAAGTGTGGTTTGATACGAAGTCCAAAAGGTTTAATAACATTTGGCCTTTTATCATATACTGTCTTGTGAAGTGGTATGAAAACACAGTTGTGAGCAAGATTTGAAGTATACGCTTTTAGATTAGTAGCGTATTGTAATCTCGCCTCCGTCTATCCGTCTGTCCGAAACGATGTGACGCGAACTACTCCTATATATTTGGAATTAGGGTTTTAATTTTGTTATAGAATTGTTGCACATATGCTGCAGATGCGCACTAAGCTTTCGGATTTTCTAAATTGGTGTTAATGCAATCAAGAGGCCCTTAAAATTTTTACACATGTTGCATGTCACGCCAACTCCTCCTACAGTTTTGGATTTAGAGATTGTATTTTGTTGTAGAATTGTAGCAGAAAGTCTGCAGATGCGCAATAAACTTTCGTATTTTTTTTTATCTTGGTGCAAAGAAAAATCCTCAAGATGTCAATTTTGAAAAAGACCCAGATATGTGGATTTTGACACATGTTGCATGTGACGCAAACTCTTACATTTTTGGATTGAGGGATTAAATCTTAATGCAGAATTGTTGCATATAGTCTGCAGATTTGTAATAAGCTTTTGTTATTTTGGTTCTGGTTCCAACATGGGTAAATTTCCTGAAAATGTCAAAAACATATTTTTTGAAATTTTAGCATATAATCTTAATATTCTGACAAGTGTTTGGTAAAAAAAAAATTCTGAAAACTTAGGATTCGGAAAGGTGGTTCCAATTTTGGTAAATTTCCTGAAAGTCTGAGAGCCCACTTATTTTTTTGGAATTCTACCTAGCAACTGTAGTTTAAATGTTTGTGTAGTTTAGGACAAACTTTTTCATCAACTAGATTTCAAAAATATTTGATTCCAATTTTGGTAAATTTCCTGAAAGTCTCAAAGACCACTTATTTTTTTTATAATTCAACCTACCAACCAGACTTAAATTGTTTGTGTAGTTAAATGTTATAGGTAATTAAATATTGTAAATATTTAAAAAATGCATTTTATTCATTGTTTTTATTTTGTATGGCCTTGATTTTATGTAATTTGTTGGCCTAGTTATGTAACTTGTTTACAATAAACAACGGTCAAGGTTATTACACCTTAGAACATATAGAAATTTCTAGAATTTAAATTCAGTTTTAACACATGGAAATTTCTAGAAGTTTTCCTTACATAATCATTTTAGTTATGTGATTATTAGATGATATGGAATGTTCTAGTCATATCTTGTGAAGATTTTTCTGGAAACAATAAATGCATATAAATAAGGTAGCAGAAAAGGGTGAAGTGAGTCAGTCTAATAAGTTTATACAGGATTAATAAGTTTATACAGCATTATTACGCACATCTTTTGTATTGGAAATCGACATTATCAACTATTTAGTGAGGATTATAAGGAATGTTCATTTGGACATTAAATGGTGGAATTCAGTGGATTATTAATTTGGATATTTGTTTACACTTCATTATTGTCAGATAAGTCATATATTGTATACTTAATTTGTAAAATTATTATTTTTCATCTTATTAAAATTTAATTTTGAGCCAATTTTGTTTGATCATTGCTGACTTCAATTTACTTTAATTTATTGGTCATTTCTACCACATAACAAAAATTGGGGGCTCGTCTGGGAGTCTTCGAAATTGTTTAAAAAGAATATTATAATTTTGTGAAATAGAAAATTTTTAAGTCAGCAATATTTTTTTTACAAGATGTCATTTGATCCAGAACAATTCATGTCTACATGTCAGGTGTAGAATTTTGAGAAGCTTAAAAATGATGAATTAATTATCTATGGAAAACATTTGAAATTGAATGTAAAATCTGGAATGAGAAAATTTGAAATTCAAAATGTGATTGCAAATTATTTGGTTGAAGAAGATTATTTTGATAAATCTGTTTTGGCGACTTTTGGCATTCAAACACCTGATTTGGAAATTTAAAAAAATAGAAATTCAGAAAGAATTAGAAATTAGAAAATTAGAATTAGAAAGAGAGCAAAGAAAATTTGAATAAGAACGAGAAAGAGAAGAAAGAAAATTGAAACTAGAATTTGAACATCAATTGGAAATGAAAAAATTGGAATTAGCTGAAAAGAATCAACACCTTTCTCAGATTTTCAGACATTTGATGTTGCTAAAAACATCAGGTTGGTCCGTCCTTTTCAAGAAAAGGATGTTGACATATATTTTCTGCAATTTTGAGAAAATAGCTCAGAATTTAAAGTGAGCAAAGCACAAATGGTCAATGTTATTACAGAGTGTGTTAATTGGTAAGGCCAGGGAAATATACACTCAGTTGTCAGTAGAACAGGCCTCAGATTATGACACTGTAAAAGAGTTACTAGTAATTCTTTAAGCCTATGAACTAGTCCCTGAAGCTTACCGGCAAAAATTTAGGAATGCAGAAAAACAGAGTGACCAAACCTATGTAGAGTTTGCTAAAACTAAAGAGCAACTATTTGATCGTTGATGTTCATCAAAGAAAATAAATAACAATCATGAGAAATTACGTCAGCTACTTTTAATTGAAGAATTTAAAAGGCATATTAGTACTGATATTAAAACTTATATTTATGAACAGAAAGCTGAAACATTTTAAATTGCTGCACGTTTAGCTGATGATTTTTCACTTACACATATGCATAAAACACAATTCTAATATGGCTTCTCGTATTAGCTTTGTAAATAGAGTCATGTTATAATACCAATATAACACTCTTAGCACATGCGCAAAAGATGCATAGTTTCTGTTGCATATTTTGAATCTATTTTCCATTTTAACTGTCAAAATCTACCATCCACTTACAAATTTTCAATTAAATTTGTTTCCAAAATTCAATATGGAATTTTTTTTCTACTTGAAAAGGCAATGTTCGGGACAAACTTTAATTTTCCTACTTGTGACGTCACAAATAAAATCGTAATGTCTGGTTCGTAAGCAGCGTTGACTGGAAAGTTTGAATGGAGATTTCGAGGTCTTGGGGCATTTTCTACGGTTAAAGTAGCAATTAAATCAAACAAAAGTAAGTTTTTATTGTAATTGTGGAAAGTGTTTTGTCAGCGAGTTTGTTTTTCAAAATCAAATGTTACGGAACCATTAGATAGTCGCTGCTCGCTTCGGATATAAAATGGAAGAAATTTCCATATTAGAATCGAAATAAATCATACCCGCCAAATACTATATTGTCATTATAACATGAGCTTTCGTTGTTTTTGCATATTTTACCCCTCGCTAACGCTCGGGATAAAATATTTGCAAAAACAACTCAAGCCCATGTTATAATGACAATGTAGTATGGCGGCCATGTTTTATTTCTTAATTTTTTAATAAACCACAGAAATTTTTCAGAAATCAAAATAATTCCACAAATTTTTAACCCAAATCTTCAAATAATGTAAAAAGTAGGCAACGTCCAGTAAATAGCTCGTCCAAGTCCTATCCTCCCTCACAGTCACAGAGACCATTTAAGTCGATTTCGTGTAATTATTGTAAGAAGGAAGGCCATTAGATATCTGACTGTTATGGGTTAAAGCAAAGGAAGGAAAGTGAAGTTAAACACAGTGGTTTTGTTCAGTCGTCACAATGTTTGCCTCATTTTGATACAGATGTGCATAATTCTTTTTCTGAGGTGAAGTCTGTTTCTGATCCTGTTAGTAAGGTCGAGGTCAAATCCCCATCTAGTCCCATTATGAAGATTTTTGGACCATTTATTAGTGATGGTTTTGTGTCGCTTTCGAGTGATTTTTGTAATTCTACCTCTATTCGAATTTTAAGAGATACTGGAGCCTCACAGTCTCTTTTGTTGGCGAAGACCCTGCCGTTTGATGATATTTCTAGTACTGGTAGAAATGTTCTTATTAAAGGGGTGGATTCTAGTGATTATACTGCCCTTCCTCTCCATAATGTTAATTTGTCTTCAGATATTGTTTCCTTTCCTGTGACCTTAGGTGTCAAGTCATCATTGCCCTTTGAAGGTGTACAACTTCTTGGTAATGATTTAGCTGGGGATAAAGTTCATAGAAATCCTATTGTGACAGACAAGCCTTCTTTTGATCAAGTTCCTGATTCTGCTGAACAGGAGTTTTCTGAGTTGTATCCTGCCTGTGCAGTTACTCGTGCTATGAAAAAGAAATGTGTTGAAGCTCATAAAGTTGATGAAAATACATGTAGCATTAATGGTTTTGACTTGTCGGATACATTTATGAGTCAGTTTACTGATGTTGGTGACAAAACAAGCAAGCCCTTAGAGTTATCTGATAGTTCATTGGTTCCAGGTGATGGTTTTTCTATGTCTAAATTTAGCAATGAGCAACATAAGGACCATGAGATTTCATGTCTTTTCAATAGGGCTGTTGATAAAAGTGAGTGTTTGCAAGAACCTGTTACTTATTTCACCAAAAATGGTATTCTTATGCGTGAATGGAGACCTTCTGATGTGTCTGCTGATGCAGGGTGGGCAGTAAAGTGTCAAATTGTAGTAAGTAGGGAAACCAAACCAAGTTATTCCAAAAGCACCTCTTCAACCAAAACCTGCATTTGAGGAGCATTTTAGTAGAATATTAATAGATTGTGTAGGTCCCTTACCAAAAACTAAATCTGGTAATCAGTACATGTTAACAATTATGTGTGCATCCACAAGGTTCCCTGAAGTTATTCCGTTACGAAATATAAAGACTAAGACTATAATTAGAGCTTTAACTAAATTTTTTACTTTGTTTTGCCTACCTAAATCAATTCAATCAGATCAAGGTTCAAACTTTATGTCAGGTATTTTTCAGCAAAGCAACGACAGCAGAATACCGAAGGAACAAAGCACAAGAATACACAAATCAAAGTCCAGAGACAAGGCAAAAGCAAGAACACCAAAAGACGGAAGACCAAAGATACCACATGCCCACAAAACACACGAACATTACATATACAAAAAACTAAAGCACTAACAGTGTGAACTCTCAATAAACAAGAAATGTATGAATTAGGCATTAAACAGTACCGATCATCTGCATATCACCCTGAAAGTCAAGGCGCCTTGGAGCGATTTTACCAAACTTTAAAAAATATGATGCGGACCTATTGTTTTGACACAGAGAAAAAATTGGGGTAAAGGAATTTCTTTTCTTTTATTTGCTGTAAGAGAAGCAGTCCAGGGATCATTAGGTTTTAGTCCATTTGAATTAGTTTTTGGACATACAGTTAGGGTTCCACTCAAACTTTTAGGTGAGAAAATTTTATCTGATGAAAAAGACCACTCAAATCTCCTTGATTATGTTTCAAACTTTCGCACTAAACTTGTTAAAGCTTGTGAACTAGCTCACAAAAATCTTAAATCTAGTCAAGAATCTATGAAAGCTAAGTATGACCAAAATTCTGTAAAACGTAATTTTGACCCTGGTGATAAAGTACTTGTATTACTTCCTGTTCCTGGAAAGCCAATTGGTGCCAGATATTTTGGTCCATATATTGTTGAAAAGAAATTGAGTGATTTAAATTATATTATTATTTGTTAAAAAATGACTCTATTGAACCTAGCAAAAGCAATTGGAGCTCGCCTTGTATTCTAGTGCCAAAACCTGATGGATCTTATCATATGTGCACTGACTATAGAAAATTAAACAGTGTTACAAAAACTGACTCATTTCCAATTCCACGCATTGATTATTGGAAATGCTAAATATATAACAAAAATTGACTTATTGAAAGGATTTTATCAAGTTCCTCTTACAGAGCGTGCAAAAAAAAACTTTCCGCTTTTGTTACACCGGATGAACTATTCCAATACAAATGGATGGCTTTTGGCATGAAAAATTCGTCGGCAACTTTTCAGCGTCTCATCAACAGTGTTATTTCTGGAATTGACGGTTGTGAAGCATACATTGATGACATTCTTATATATAGTGACAATTGGGCAGAACATCTTCAGATACTCCGAACTTTTTTTTAACATTTAAGCAGTGCTATGCTAACAGTCAACTTCACCAAGAGTGAATTTGGATGTACTTATGTAAACTATTTAGGACATGTTGTAGGTCAGGGTCAGGTAAAAACCTATTGATGCTAAAATAAGTGCTATTTCTAGTTTTCCTAAACCTGAGAATAAGAAACAATTGATGCGTTTTCTGGGAATGGCTGGATATTATAGAAAATTTTGTCAAGACTTCTCTTCAATTAGTGAGCCTTTGACTAAACTATTGANTCTTAAAGTTGTGATGAAGCATTTGAAGAACTAAAAGCCATCCTAGAAAGTGCGCCAGTTTTAGCAACACCTAATTTTGATTGTCAATTTAAATTAGCAGTAGATGCCAGTGATGTTGCTGCTGGCGGTGTTTTATTACAAGAAGGTAAAGATAGTATAGACCATTCAATTTGTTATTTTTCTAGAAAATTTAATAAACACCAGAGAAATAACTCCACAATTGAAAAAGAATGTTTGTCTCAGATTTTGGCTTTACAACATTTTGAAATTTATGTACAGCTTCAATTCAGCCTATCATTGTATATACTGATCACAACCCTCTTAAATTTATCCATAAAATCAAAGATAAAAATCAAAGACTTTTGAGGTGGAGTTTGACTTTACAAGGTTTTAATCTTGACATAAGACACATTAAAGGAAAAGATAATGTCATTGCAGACGCATTGTCATGAGTTTGATAAATTTCATAACATCTCATTGTTTATTTTAAATGTTTTTCATTGCATTCAAACAATTTCTTTTGGGGGAGGTGTTATAGGTAATTAAATATTGTAAATATTTCAAAAATGCATTTTAGTCATTGTTTTTATTTTGTATGGCCTTGATATTATGTAATTTGTTTGGCCTAGTTATGTAACTTGTTTACAATAAACAATGGTCAAGGTTATTACACCTTAGAACATAAAGAAATTTCTAGAATTTAAATTTAGTTTTTTAACACATGGAAATTTCTAGAAGTTTTCCTTACATAATCATTTAAGGCATGTGATTATTAGTTGATATGGAATGTTCTAGTCACATCTTGTGAAGATTTTTCTGGAAACAAATATTGTATATAAATAAGGTAGCAGAAAAGGGTGAAGTCAGTCAGTTTAATAAGTTTATACAGGATTAATAAGTTTATACAGCATTATTACGCACGTCTTTTGTATTGGAAATCGACATTATCAACTATTTAGTGAGGATTATAAGGAATATTCATTTGGACATTTATTGGTGGAATTCAGTGGATTATTAATTTGGATATTTGTTTACACTTCATTATTGTCAAATAAGTCATATATTGTATACTTAATTTGCAAAATTATTATTTTTCATCTTATTAAAAGTTAATTTTGAGCCAATTTTGTTTGATCATTGCTGACTTCAATTTACTTTAATTTATTGATTATTTCTACCATATAATAGAAATTTGGGGCTCGTCCGGGACAAACATTTTCATGAATTCGATTTCAAAAAAATTGTAATTCCAATTTTTGTAAATTTCCTGAAAGTCTTTAAGACCACTTATTTTTTTGGCAATTCTACCTAGCAACCATACTTAAATTGTTGGTGTAGTTTAGGAAAAATATTTTCATCGATTTGATTTAAAAAATATTTGATTCCTATTTTGGTAAATTTCCTAAAAGTCTAAAAGACCACTTATTTTTTTTACTTAAATTGTTTGTGTAGTTTAGGACAAACATTTTCATCAATTGGATGTAAAAAATATTTGATTCCAAATGTTGGTGAATTTCCTGAAAGTCTCAAAGACCACTTATTTTTGGGAATTCTACTTAGCAACCATATATGCTAGAATTCTTTTAGTAAAAATAACGACTACCAATAGGTTGATTTAAAAATATTGAAAAAAATTTTGCCCAGGGAGCATAACAACTGTTTTCTGTGTCAAACAGGGGTTGTGGGGATAGCTGTCGTTTCCGACAACATCTAGTTTTCAATGTTTGAAGTACGAGGACAAAATTTTCAAGGCGGTGTAATGTTGCGGTGTACGATGATATCACATTTTTTAAACTGTATGCTGTGTGAACGGTAGTTTTGAATATTAGAGCATGTCACAGTAATTTGCTTATGTACTACGTTTTTTTCTGAGTGAATTGTTGCATGAAGGATGTGAGAAAGTGAGTTCCCTTTCGCCTTATCAAGAGGATGCGTCATGAGAAGTTTCCATTTTTTTTTGTTTCGATGAACAACCTTTCATTAACGAAATTCCGTTGAATCTTTTTATAGCTGTGTAATATGTATTATTTTGAAAAACAAGTCTGGACTGTCCCGGTCCTGGTCGTCGACAGGTTGTTTTCTTTGAAAGAAATGGTAGATTGTGGTGGAAAGCGTCAAAGGTGTCGTCTTAACTGTGTTAGACACACCAAATTATTGTGTTTTTCCATCAAAGCAACCATTGATCTTGTTTAGTCTTGTTTCTCCTAGGCAGCCATTATACATTGTTTTGCAAAGCAACCAAAGTTTATCCAAGTTCTATTCTTAGTGTAATATTAAGTTATACAGTTAAAGGTTACAATCGAATAATATCATTGCAGTATTATATCAATTTCTCTGGGTCGATACATCTGCTGGTGGACTGTTAGTCCCCGAGGTATTCACCACCCCAGTAGTCAGGAACCTTGCAATATCTAAATTTTTGTAGATTTTGTTGAAAACTAAGGAGTATCGACCTCATGCAAAGCTCTATCGTTAGCTGATTTTGGCTTTACATTTAGATCATGTTTCGTATTTTTCTATCAGTTTTTAAACATCTTTGAGTTTATGGTATTCCAAATGTTTAGATTTTATCTGCACTGAAGAGAAATTAGTTGTTGAAATATGCATATGCAGAAAAAAAATTTGCAGTAACTTCGGTATTTAGTTTTTCGTTGATTTTATTTAAAAGCCAAATATAGTTTTAATATACCTAAGTCCTCATTACAGTGGCCATAATGCCAGTAACATCCGAGAAATGATTTTTAGCTCACCTGACCTGAAGGGTTAGTGTGGGCTATTGCCATCACTTGGCGTCCGTCGTCCGTTAACTTTTCACACTTTCATCCTCTGGAACCATTGTAGCAAATTCAACCAAACTTTCCAGGAATGATGTACTTAAAGTCCTTTACATATATTGCTAATTTCGTTCCAATCCGATAAAAAACATGGCTGCAAGCACGGAACTTAGGTTTAACCAAGGAGTATCTCCCTCATGCAAAGCTCTGTCCTTATCTGATTTCGGCTTTCTATTTAGATCATTTTTGGTTATTTGTTCTCTATCAGTTTTTAAACATATTTGACTTTATGGTCTTCCAAACGTTTAAATTTTATCTGCACTGAAGAGACATAAGTTGTCGAAATGCGCATATGCAGGATCAAAATTCACAGTAACTTCGGTATTAAGTTATTTGTTACCACTGGGTCGATGCCTCTGCTGGTGGACTGTTAGTCCCCGAGGGTATTCACCAGCCCAGTAGTCAGTACTTCGGTGCTGACCCGAAAGCCGATTCTATTTGGAACCTTACAATATCTAATTTTTGTTAATTTTGTTGAAACTAAGGAGTATCTCCCTCATGCAAAGCTCTGTCCTTATCTGATTTTGGCTTTCTATTTAGATCATTTTTGGTTATTTGTTCTCTATCAGTTTTTAAACATATTTGACTTTATGGTCTTCCAAACGTTTAGATTTTATCTGCACTGAAGAGACATAAGTTGTCGAAATGCGCATATGCAGGATCAAAATGCACAGTAACTTCGGTATTAAGTTACACATATAAACTCTACCACACCATCGGCACGCTAGAGCTATCATAAATTTGGTTTAGACCTAGTACATGTATTTTATGTCAGCCATATTACAGTGTTTGTTAAGATAATAGTACTAGAAGGACACCGAGAACCAAAACCAATTTATTGTTGCAAATGTATAAATATTTGCCCTTCAAAATGTCAGTTAGTTTAGTTTGGTTCTGGAGGTCCTTTACAACGAATCGTAAGAGAAACATACAAATATTGTCAAAATTGCATTCAAGTGGCAAGTTGAAAAGTTTTTTATCTATGTGTGAAAAAGCATTTTAGTTCATTTTAACATGTTCATTAAAATGCACATAACAAATGACTTGTTAAAGCAGATTTAGAGAAGATTTGCCGACCAGAAACTGTTAAATTCGTATGCTCATCAAAATAAATTAATTGAGTCATTAGTAATTAGAATGCAGATTGTGTTTTTTCATCTATATTTAAATTTATGTTCTATAATCTTTCAGTTTGTAATATAGATGAAATCGCATATATACATGTCCATTCTGAAAGTGACTAAAACGTACGTAAACCCACTTATAAAAATCGGAACATGCAAGATATGCAAAAAAATTGCTTTTTCTTTAAACATCTTAATTTCAACAATAGGAAGATACCTTTTAGAAATAAACAAGTAAATAAGCCTACAGACTGAATTTGACACTTTACTTCATATGAAAGTAATCAAAAATATACCCAGGTTTAAATAATATATGTACTGACCAGGTTTTTGAGAGGCATGTTATTTATATAATTATACATTTCCTAACACATTTTTGTTTAGAAGGGTATGTAATAGAAACTTTATCTAAATATTTACTTCACTTTCTAATAAGAAGAATGTTTACTCAAACCATGGTGGAATTTTCCAAAGTGAAAAAATACAGACATTACTGGAAGGAGGTAAACATATTTGTATTATAATTGCACATTGCTTTCGTTTTCTTAAATTGAATACATGTACTTTTTTTAATGAGAATGTAACCAGATGTACCTCTAAAGTTAAAGGTTATTAAAAATCATCAATTGAATGTAAAGAAAGACCGGTAATTTTTGTTGCAGGGGTAGATTAATTATTTAAGAATTTTGCGTCCAACTGCAATATTTCAGCCATATCAGAGCAAAACAACTTTATCAATAGAGAAATTAAAAATTTGGTAAGACAACAAAAATTAAGGTTCAACATGTACACTTTGGTAAACACGAGGTTTGATTTCCACATGCGGAGACATGGGAAGGGGCAGGAAATTTAGCCCTCTTTATAATCCAAGGGAGTCTACTTTTGTATCGATGAAGGGTCTTTAAAATAAATTAGCGTAAGTTTGCTACCCACAATTGGTGTACAATTGTTCGCGGCTAGTTTATTATGACCCGACTGCCCCTCATACGTAAGACATTTTCATATATAGTCTTTTTGTTTAAAATGTCCTAACGCTAACAGTGGACCCTATGGGAAAATAAATTCAAAGATCTTCTCCTCTGAAACTACTGAGCCAATTGGAACCAAACTTTGCCGCAATAGTTCTTAGGATGTCCCCTGCAAAAAGGTGTTTTCAGGTCTGCGCTATATCCAAGATGGCCACCAGCGATGAACATTGTTTTAACATTGGACCCTATGGGAAAACAGTTTCAAAGATCTTCTCCTCTGAAACTGCTGTGCCAGTTGGAATCAAACTTTGCTACAACAGTCCTTAGGAGGTCACCTGCAAAAAAGTGTTTTTAGGTCTGCACTATATCCAAGATGGCCGCCAGCGGAGAACATAGTAATTGGACCCTATGGGAAAACACATTCAAAGATCTTCTCTGACACTTTTCAACCAGTTGGAACCAAACTTGGTCACAATAGTTCTTCCTTGGTCCCCTGCAAAAAGGGTGTTTTCAGGTCCGCGCGATATGCAAGATGTCCGCCAGCGGGGAACATTGTTTTAAAATTGGACACTATGGGAAAACACACAAAGATCTTCTCTGACACTTCTCAACCAGTTGGAACCAAACTTGGCCACAATAGTTCTTCCTTGGTCCCCTGCAAAAATGGTGTTTTCAGGTCCGCACGATATGCAAGATGGCCGTCAGTGGGGAAAATTGTTTTAACATTGGACTCTATGGGAAAACACATTGAAATATCATCTTTTCAGAAACTTCGAAGCAAGTTGGAACCAAACTTGGCCACAATAGTCATTAGATGGTCCCTTGGAAAACTCGCAATTTTCAGCCCCATTTTTCCCTGAAACTAGCACGGTGACCTATGCTTTGAAAACGTTTTTGGTTTTTCTATCAACCCAAAAATCAAATAAACAGATTAGAAAAATTTCACCGTAGGAATAAACTGGTTCGACTCTCCTTTAACATGTTTAAAACTGTTTCTTTATACGAAATGAACGCTATTTCTTATACATTAGAAATTAGTCCTTGGAGAAATAATGTGTTGTCTATGAAACGTTAGAAGCATATACATGTATCTTTTCTTAAAGCCAACAAGGAACTACTACCAATGTATATTTGCTCTGCTAAATTTTCCTTGGAAAATTGACATGGAGATGGGAAAAGAGAAACATCCGTCTAATTTATATTGGAAAACTGACATCTACGAATTATAGTCTTAATTTAATCTTTTAAGGAGGCTCATCTCTGATGTTGTTTATATCAAGAATTCTTAAAACCTATTTCAATTGAGCAATTTAGACTAAACGAAATGGTATAAAGGTCCGTGTGATTATACAAGGCATAAAAAAATTGCCGTAAAATTGATTTCTCTGGATTTTCCCATAGTGAAATATCGGAACTACATTGTATTTTACGGAAGCGTATTAAGGACATGCATAAAAAATGATCTCGCCATGGCGAGTAACTATCTCGCCGCGGCGAGTTATTATCTCGCCACGGCGAGTAAACAAAAAAGGTTACTCGCCGCGGCGAGTTAACAGAACTAGATGCTCAGATACTGAGCCTGAATTGCTCACCTGACAAAATGCTTACAACAGGTGATGAAAGTGATGTTAATCTCATAGGATTCTATGTTAAATATGTTCTGTGCTGGAGGTCTTGTTTTTAATCAGATCAAAACAAAATAAGCAATCTTAGTTTGACTGAATTTGCTTCAATAATTTCAGCACATGTGATGTTTTCCTATTGGGGTACCATTTTCAACCAAGTTCCATGCTGGGAGTCATTTTTTTGTCGGATTCCAATTCAAAATGAATAGTCTTTGTAAAGGACCTTCCATACATTATTTCTGTAAAGTTTGGTTGAATTTGTTTCAGTAGTTTCAGAGGAGAAGATGAAAATGTGAATTTCCCCATAGGGCCAATGTTAAACTTTGTTCCGTGCTGGCAGCTATTTTTTGTCCAATAGGAATAAAATAAGTAATCTTTGTATGTAAAGGACCTTTAGTACATCATTCCTGTAAAGTTTGGTTGAATATGCTTCAGCAGTTTCAGAGGAGTTGATGCAAATGTGATTTTTCCCATAGGGTCCTATGTTGTTAAACCTAAGTTCCGCGCTGGCATCCATGTTTTTTATCAGATCAGAACGACTGAGCATCCTTTGAAAAGGACCTTCTATACATAATTCCTGTAAAGTTTGATTGAATTTGCTTCAGTGGTTTCAGAGGAGAAGATGAAAATGTTTATGTCCCATAGGGCCAATGTTAAACTATGTTCCGTGCTCTCGGTCATGTTTTTGTCGAATGGAATAAAATGAGCAATTTTTGTAAAGGACCTTTAGTACATCATTCCTGTAAAGTTTGGTTGAATTCGCTTGAGCAGTTCCAGAAGATGATGAAAATGCGATTTTATCCATAGGGTCCTATATTATACCTAAGTTCTGCGCTGGTGGCCATGTTTTTTATCGAATCGGAACAAAATGAGCAACCTTTGATAAGGACCTATCATACATCATATCTGTAAAGTTGTGTTAAATTTGCTTCAGCCGTTTCAGAGGAGAAGATTAAAATGTCATTTTTCCCATTGGGTCCAATGTTAAACCATGTTCCGTGCTGGCGGCCATGTTTTTCGTCGGATCGGAATGAAATGAGCAATCATTGTTAAGGACCTTAAGTACATCATTCGTGTAAAGTTTGGTTGAATTTGCTTCAGTGGTTTCAGAGCAGAAGATGAAAATGTGATTTTT